>JARFXV010001580.1:12500-185591 GCA_031761425.1 Cosmopolites sordidus
GTCATTATTTTTAGAAATATGGAGGAGTGTGAGATGGATAACATTTTGACAAAGGTTTTAATGTACCATCTTACAGTAGCTGTGAATTTCATCCACTTTTTCCATCAACTCGTCACAATTTTTGTTTTGGTCGTTTTGCTAAACATTAAATAAATTACTTGTCACTGTCACTTTATATAACGGTTTAGTCTGCATAGGAGTCAAAGTCTGTTACCTTTTTGAATAAATAAACAAAAGATAAGTGAGGCGATACCTCGAGCACATTCTTTCCTGGATTCTACGGTGATCCTGTAGGCAAATTAACCGGTAAACTTTTGGAAATATTCGCGAAGAGTTCGAAAATAGACTCTATATATATATAGCCAATAAAGGAGCACATTTTGAAAACTTAATAAAGTGAACGTTGAACATGAAGTCGTATTTTTAATATACCTAGTAAAATGTTAAAACGTGTCGATATTTTAGAAATCCATTGAAAAAATAGACTTAACGATAATCATCAATCCATAGTGGTTTCGGTCTTCTTCGCGGACGTTTGCTATCAAGCGGTATTCACTCCAGGATTGCCTTGGTCCATCTGTCATCCCATCGCCTTGCTATATGGCCTGCCTCCATTTCAATTGCTTTACTCTTCCAATCATGTCACAATTTTCGTTTGTTCCCTGATCCATGCGCAGGACTATATATATATATATATATATATATATATATATATATATATATATATATATATATATATATATATATATATATATATATATATATATTCTTCTTCTTGGGGGTACCATATCCTCATTGGACGTTGGCAATTACCATGGCCCATCTAATCCTGTTGGCCGCTGATCTAAATAGTTCGGTTGATATCATTCCTGTCCATTGCCTCAAGTTCTTCAGCCATGATATCCTTCTTCGACCAGGTCCTCTCATTCCCTCTACTTTTCCTTGTAGTATAACTTGTAGTAAAGAGTATTTTCCTCCTCTCATGACATGTCCAAAATAAGATGCTTTTCGTTTCTTTACGGTGACAATTACTTCTCTTCTCTTGTTCAGCCGCTCCAGAACCTTTTCATTGGTAACGTGGTGTGTCCAGGAGATTCGAAGTATACGGCGGTAGCACCAGAATTCAAATGCTTCAAGTCGTTTTACAGTGTTCTCTGTCAAGGTCCATGCCTCCACCCCATAGTATAATATTGAGAAAACATAGCATCGGAGAGTCCTAATTCGTAGTCTGATGTTTAGTTTTAGATTGCATAATACACCTCTCATTCTGTTAAATACATTTCGTGCTTTTTCAATTCTGATTTTTATTTCTCTAGCGTGGTCCCAATCTGCGTTCAGGTTGCATCCCAGATATGTAATGTTTTGTACCTGCTCTAGTTTCTTGTCATGCAAGTAGAAATCAGCGATTACGTTCTGTTTGCTGATAATCATAACTTTTGTTTTCTCTATATTGAGACTTAGACCGTATTCTTTGCTCTTTTCTGCTATTCTATTGATTAGTATTTGCAGTTCTTCTGCAGTCTTTGCTAGTAGTGTAGAATCATCGGCGTAGCGGATGTTATTGATGTTTACTCCGTTAACAATTAGTCCCTCGTCTGTTCCCTCGAGTGCCTCCTTGAACAGTTCCTCTGAATATATGTTAAACAGCATGGGTGACAGAATGCACCCCTGTCTAACTCCTTTTTGGATGTTTATTTGAGACGAAGTTAGGTTTCCTGTTCTGATCGTTGCATTTTGGCGCCAGTACAAGTTGGCTATTATACGCCTTTCAGGTCCATCTATTCCGATTCTTTCTAGGATACTTAACAGTTTATCGTGTTTGACCTTATCGAATGCTTTCGAAATATATATATATATATATATATATATATATATATATATATATATATATATATATATATATATGCCCACAAGGTAGCGTAACGGAACCGTGGAGGGAAATATTACAGAAATCTTTCACCCTTTCTCTCTCCACATGGTGCCACCGATCGCCTTCGCCGAACTGTCAACCATGCGACGTCACGTGTCTCTCGGGACCGGTTTCTAGCCTTTCAGCCGTCATCAGCCGAGCTCTAGACCAACGCAAGGAAAGCAGTTCGGAGAGACGATCGGGGCCAGACCAGATTAAATGGCCATTTTAATGACAGGTCGTGGTCGCACACAACTCACGCCATCATACGACGAATGTTCGTAGCAGTCAGGACCGCTCGTAACATTCTGCCTGGAACCTCGGGTATGCCCACAAGGTAGCGTAATGGAACCGTGGAGGGAAATATTACAGAAATCTTTCACCCTTTCTCCACGTGGTGCCACCGATCGCCTTCGCCGAACTGTCAACTATGCGACGTCACGTGTCTCTCGGGACCGGTTTCTAGGTCTATTCTATTTGGGTTTCTTATCGCGCGCAGTTTTAAAAAAAGCATATATATATATATATATATATATATATATATATATATATATATATATATATATATATATATATATATATATATATATATATATATATATATATCTATTTGGGTTTCTTATCGCGCGTAGTTTAAAAAAAGCCAAGAAAAATGCAAGTTGCAATATCGAAAATCGTTAAGTGGTCTCGTCGAGACGGGCAATGTGTCATCAAATAATTTTAGAAGATCGAATCATACAATATTAGACAAGGAACTGATCGGAAAAAGATTTTATTACAAGATATGGATATGGATTTTACCTCATTGCAAAATTGTGACAAAAGTTTGGAAAACAAAGTTCTACAAAAAATTTAAGAAGTGTCAATGAAGCAGATTTGAAAGGCGATAAAGTTAAATAGTGGTGAAGTGTTTTGTACAGCCAACAATAAATGTCTCAAGGAATGGACACATGTAAAGCATCAACCCATACCATATGATCAAAATTGACGGGGACTGGGTAAAAAATTGCAATTTTAATACAAATCTTCATTATCACCTTCAAAATAGGCTCAAAAATAGGCAAAATACACCTCAGCTTACGGTTCCTTCAGCGAATTTTTTTATTTTTGAATAAAAAAAAGTCGTACGGAGCCATATCCGGCGTATACAGTGCTTGATCAATCATTTTCGTCATATAATTATCCATGTTGTTTTGTATGGTTTAAGGAACCAATGGAAGTAATGTATAGCTTTCACTTTTTTCTAATAAAAATGTGGATTTTCAAGACTATCAAAGTGTATCAGAAAATAATTCTTAAGCATTTAAGTGAGAACTTTTTGATATTTGTAGTGAATTATTTAGTGTGTGGTTATCACATTGAAGCACGTAAGAGCATGCAGTAACTTTCATATGCGAAATATTTATTTACAAATGCATAAGCTCTACAAAGTACGGGACTAAAATTATCCATTTTTAAGATTTTAGGCGATGCAGATACAGAAGATATACAGAGCCATCATTTAATTCTGCATCTCGCGTGACTAGTGGTTTATTTAAACACGAGAACTTTTGATTTTTTTTTCATTTTGATTTAATTGAAGGTGATAGATCATTTATCACCAAAAATATTACTAAAATTTCCCCTAAATCTTCATCGAAATTTATTTATTAGTTTCTATGCTGCCTGAGCAACAAAAATATTTCAAAAGAACCTGTTAAACACATTTGATTATTTAAAAGAAATATTTTTCGTTGTTCGCTCTTCTTCCTCACCTCCTTCGATGGAGTATTTTATTTGTACTACTTTTTGATACTAATACGTCCATTTCTGCATTAGATCCCCAACCTAATTCTGGGTCTTTTTTTATTACCTTTGACATTGATTTATGAAAAAAACTACAAACTAAATCTTGTTTTTCGTTCTATTTCCAATCTGTAAATCACTAGAACATATCTAGAGCATTGAGTGACAATTGAAAATCAGTTGAACATCCTGTATACCTGTATACATGTATATGAGTAACGGAAATCCAGAAAGTTTAGCATTTAATAAAAACATATTTTAATTGATTTTAATCGTGACATCAAAATTCACAGTGCGATTTTAAGACTTGGCCCGTGTCCACGTAGACCACCATAGGTCTTCCCTTAAATGGCAGCGACACTGTCGCTTTTCAGCGTCGCGCCGACCCCCGCGTTTCGTTCGTCCAATTCGACGCTTTTTTTAGCGTCCGCCACAAACCAACTGACCGACGGCTCTGTCTATGGCCTTTTACGCTGGGCTATTTCAGTTGCCGTTGCCTTATTTTTAACCGCTGAGATGGAAGGATACATCAGTTGTTTATATTAACTGGCCTTTACATGTACCTTTACAGAACGTTATAAAAAAGGGGTTTTAAACAAATAAAGATTATTTAAATGATAGTTTTTTTTTCGCTTTATGCTTTGATAATAGTTTGTGTCCTTCGTTTATTGTAAATATGGCGTTTAAAAACATTCGATGAGATGATTCAGGTAATTAAGACAAATAAACCAAAGAGATTTACGGTAGGCCATCAACATGCTCGACGTGAATTTTGTCCAGCTATGTTAGCATCATCAGGAGATGATTCAATTTAGATAATGACCATGAGTTTGAAAGTAATCAAAAACCTCCAGCAAGTACGTTTGGTATTAACTGTATTCATTTTTAAATGAAATGAATAAAGTTTATGATTCTAGAAAAAGAAATACAGTAGTGGCGTGAAAAAAAGTCGGCCCTGAATATTGACCAGCCCATTAAACTGGGGAGAACCAACATCAAAATTTATTGTCTGTCATTTGCTGATGATCTAGCAATTTTTGCTCAAGATGTATTAACGGCACAGAAACAGATTGAAATCCTAAAAGAAACAGCAGAAAAGGTAGGACTCCAAATTTCCTTTGAAAAGACACAATACATGACCTGCAACAGACTAAGAACACCATTTCTAAAAACAAAATATGGTAAGATTAGACGAGTCTCTCAATTCAAATATTTGGGTGAAATAATCGTGGAAAATGGGTTGGAAAAAGCGGCCAATAAGGGTAGATATCAAAAAATGGAAACGGCATCGAGACTTACACAAAATGTTTACAACAAAAAATGCCTATCTAAAAACACAAAACTGAGACATTACAACACAGTTATTAACTCAGAATGTCTATATGCTGCAGAAACGCTCATTTTGAATAGAAAGAGGGATATCGAGGACATTGAAAAGAAGGAAAGAAAAATCCTAGGCCCCAAACATATAAACAGCACAACATAGCGATATGAGAAAAAGAAGACTTAAGTTTTACGGATACATGAAACGGATGAATCCGAGTAGGCTAACTAGACAAATAGTCGAATTTTATGAAAATAAAAGTAGAGCTAAAGTAGAAATAATTAAATAGATTGCTGCAATTAAAGAGGACCTAAGATCAGCAAATATTACATAGGGTGAAATTCAGGATAGAGGCTATTTCAGACACAAGGTTAACGTTTGGAAGGTTGGCCAGAGAGAAGAATGTAGGAAGACTGGAACAACTTGGTCTGACATAACGAAAGAATGAAATTAGTATGGGCGCAAAGGAAGGCTAACAACAACAAACGCCTCTAATTGTACTTCGCGTGGTCCACCAGGGCCTGTACGTGAATAATAATAATAATAATAAAGTTAATGATATCTATAAAGTTTATATTTCTGTCTCTGGTTATAGTGTAAATAAAATAAAATCTACGGAATATTTTTCTTTCAGTGCCGTAGAATTTATTGACAATATAAGTAAATTTAATTTTACAACAAAGAAATATCTGTAAGCATTAAACTGGTTGTCTATAAACTTTTGTCCATTACTATACATTTATCGACGGTAGATTTCCAGTTTTCTTGTGAATTTTAGCATCAGAGTCGCGTATAATACTTTATCATTTTATAGAGATATTACTTTACAGACTTTTTAATCTTCCTTATTTTATCAGTGGTGTTTTTTGTTTTAATTTTGTTATTATCCCTCTCTTTTTATAATTATCCTTCCCTCGCTTCTTTATGTCGAAAGCGTCAAAAATCTTTTGAAATTAAGTGCTTTCCTACTGAAACCCATAAAGCTTTTTATACAATTTTCTAATATATTTGCCAAGTGACGCCTTTATCTAAATATTATGTACAAACGACACATGTAAAAACTAAGTTTTGATTTGTTTTGTCATCGTAATGCATGTCAGGAAAGATTTGTAGACAATTTACCTTTTAAAAACAAGATCATCATATTTTAACTGCACTTCGACTAAAACAGAAATAATTTTTGTTAATTCTTATATTTTGATTTGAAAAAAACTATGGAGAAAAACAATAATCAAATTCGCGTTTTCTACTGGTTTCATTCAGAGATCTTTCGTCACCAAATATGGTCAACTTGTCGGTTGTGTGTTGACCAAAAGCGAACTGGGTGGCCTCATTTCAGACGCCGGTCAACAATTTTTGAAGACCGTCTAATAGAAATTCAACAGTAACGCATTTTTTTTTAGATTTATTCTATCACGTTTACGTGTCCTTTAACTTCGATGATCATACCAGATATTATTAGATCGAAATCATTCTTTGTTGCAGAAATGAATTCAGGTCAATCTTGTTTTTATTTACGATGTGATCGTTCTAATGCTTTGACAATTGGGCGCCTATTTTTGATATCTGAAGAGTTTTCCATTAAGAGTGTCAGAACTATAACACGTAACACGTCTGATTGTATTACTCTTCAAGAAGAATATATTGATGAATAAAGTCGCAAAATTTGCAAAAAAATTATTTATTTCTCGTCTTCGTCTTCAGTAATAATGCGTTTGATAAATGTTGGGTCGGATTCAGCCTTGGAAATCATGTCTTTTGCGACGCGAAAACCCAAATCATTAACTAAAATATGTTGAACAGATACATAAGCAATGTTCAAGCCCTTTGCTAGCTCTCTGATGGTTAATTTGCCGTTATTGACCACCATTTCTTTCACTTTATGGATGTTTTCGATGTTGACGGCCTGCCACCGCGTTCGTCGTCATCGATGAAGTCACGAGCACTTCTGAAACGTTCGTGTCACTGATAAACGACTGTTTTTTTTAGAGTATCGTTGCCGAAACCGTTTTCCAACATTTCCAAGGTTCTCGCACCATTGAGTCCATTTTTAACGCAAAAATTAATACAAACTGGTCGTTGCAAACGCAATTCTATTTTTTAAATTGTAAAAATCTTTTTAAATTGTAATATAGTATTAAGTATTAAATTTTTAAATTGTAAAAGTGACGTCATCTGTAAAAAGATGACGTCACTTTTACAAATGTCAGTCTATGACGCTGAAATTTGGTGGGAATGTCAATGACAGATGTGACAACCTAGCAAAAGAAAAAACAGAACTCTAATCGGGCGACTGAGAGCGGGGCCATGGTGGTCATTCCGGGAACTTTTTGATCTAGGTGGTATACCACGCGATATTTGTGAAAGAGCAATCGAAAATTGGGTCTTCAGAATGCATTCCGTCGCAAGAAGCCGAGGAGGACATTTCAACGACCATATTTTTTCCTATACAGACCAATATAAAGAAATCGCTAATAATGTGCTTAAAACGGCGGCTTCAATAGCACCAGAAGATAAATGTTTCAAAGAGTCAAAAATTTCCAATGAGACCATTAATTTAACGAAAAAACGCCGGACAATGAAGAATGCAGACAGTCTTTTTGGTAGGGACGAGTACGTTGAGCTTTGCAAAACTATAAGAAAACGTATTCGAGAGGAAACGCTCCGATTCAACATGCAGCTAGTGCAAAAAACTCTGGAAGAAAACAGGGGAATTAACAAAGCTAAGCAGAAGCTGAGAAGGAAAAGGACACAAATGTTTTCCTTAATGCGTGAGGATGGTACAATATGCAGAAAACGGACGAAAATGTTAGAGGTTGTCCGACGATTTTATTCAAAGTTATATGAGAACCAGAATCAGACAAGAACAGCAATAACTACTGAAAAACAAATGCCGAATATCCTGGTGGAGGAAGTGACAAAGGCTATAGACTCGATGAAAAATGGTAAGGCTCCAGGAGAGGATAGTATAACGGTGGAGATGTTAAAAGCTGGTGGTCGGACCTTACATAAAACACTGGCAAGATTATACACAAAATGCCTCAAACAACAAGAAGTACCGAGCTTATGGAAAAATGCAGAAGTGATTCTTTTACATAAGAAAAGAGCACGGGAAGCCTCCTATCAGTGGTGTACAAAATTTTCACCAAGATAATATCCAAAAGAATACTAAGAAAACTTAATGACGCACAACCAAAGGAGCAAGCAGGATTCAGAAGTGAATTCAATACATTGGATCATATCCAGGTTCTACAGCAGGTCATAGAAAAACATAACGAATACACTATGCCACTGTACTTGGCATTTATCGATTATGAAAAAGCATTTGATTCCATCTCAAAGCGGGCCATAATGGATACATTGCTTAATCAAGGTGTAGAGAAAGCCTATGTAAACCTACTAGGATCGATATATGATGAAGCTACAGCGACAGTCCACCTTGACGATCTTGAGGTGGGAATAAATGTAGAGCGGGGCGTACGGCAGGGGGACGCAATATCGCCTCTTTTTTTCTCAGTCTGCCTGGAAGAAGTGTTCCGTAAGCTGGATTGGGAACAAGATGGAATAAGGATTAATGGTGTGTACTTAAATCATCTTAAATTCGCAGATGATATCGTTCTTCTTTCACAAGACCCAGATGAGCTGCAAAGACACGTACAAGAATTGCAAAGGCTGGGGAAACATTTGGCTTGAAAATAAACCAGAAGAAGAGTCAGGTCATGTCCAATAAATTTGCTGAGGACAAAAGGATTTTTATCTTAGGAACGGATTTGGAAGTTGTGGGTCACTATGTATATCTTGGGCAAAGGGTTTCAATGGAAGGGGACACTGTCCGGGAGGTGGAACGGCGCGTGAAATGTGGCTGGCAGGCATTTTGCAGGCTCAACATAGTGTTTAAGAGCAAACTACCACTTTTTCTGAAAAGGAAAGTCTTTGATCAGTGTGTCCTGCCCGCTATGACATACGGAAATGAGACCTGGACACTCACATCACAGTTAGTTCAAAAACTTCGAGTAGCACATAGGGGAATGGAAAGATGTATGCTTGGTATTACTAGACGGGATAGAAAGACGTGCACATGAATCAGAGAACAAACGAAAGTGAATGACAGCATTGGAAGAATAAAGCAATTGAAATGGAAGTTGGCAGGCCATGTAGCGAGGCGATGGGACGAAAGATGGACCAGGGCGGTCCTGGACTGGATACCGCTTGATCGCAAACGTCCACGGAGAAGACCGAATATTAAGTATATTGGACCCGAATGGCAAAGGAAAGCTCAGGGCCGCGAGAGTTGGGAGCATGCTGAAGAGGCCGTCATCCTGCAGTGGATTGATACGGGTTGATGATGATGATGATGATGATGATGATGATTTTGTCCTATATTTTATTATAATATTTTTATATAATATTTTGTACCTATTTTAAAGTTCTGACACTTTTATTGGACAATTTTTTAGAACAACTGAATTTTCTTATTACGGTTATACCGATGATGATGAAATCGTTTTTACTAGACCGGGCTATTTTTGTCTTGAACTGATTTTTCGTTTCGAGTGCTGCTACATTTGGAAATGAATGTTTTGGCGAAACTCCTACTGATTTTTGCGCAGATCTGCCAAAAACCTTGACAGACATTTAATCATACATCCTTCGTAACGTTAAAATACTGGTATTCTGGGCTGTAATTGGGTTTAATATTGAAAAATATCTTGTGTAGGTTTTTTTATATGTAAGCAAGCGAGAAATATATTTGTAATTTGCTGTATCTGCTCGACTTGACATTTTTACGTAACAATTAACAAAAATAGGGCAGTGGTAGTGGATGTGATGGCAGTTTTTTTACCAGGTGTGGCGATTAATAATTTAAATTTTTTTAAGAGATGTTGCTGGAAACAAGGGTCTGTTCACAGTCTACTCTCTTATATTATTTTGTTTCTACAACAGTACTTTTCAAAACGTCATTGAAGTTTAAACGATCTCTAGTTAGCGTCATATTTTTTTCGTGTGGTAAGCATGGTAAACAAATGAAGAGCATTTGCGGTACGTACTGCTTATCTTGTTCGATGAAAGGAAAAACGCAAAGCCATCGTATACTTGTGGAAAGTTACGCGTTGGTTTAGATGATTCAAAAGTGGTGATTTCGACTCGGAAGACAAAGAACGACCGGAATAACCGAAAAAAAAATGTCGAATTGCAAAATATTGTTGGAAGAAAACGATATCAAACTCTACAACAAATGGCAGAGAGGTTAAATAATGGTCACCAAATCATTTGTGATCATCTGCATGCCATGCGAAAGATCCAGAAGGTAAGAAAATGGGTATCGCATCAGCTGAACGACAAACAAACGGAAAAACGAAAAACGGTGTGCGTATTTTTTTTTCTCGGTACGAAAGAAATATTTTTTACATCGGATCGTGACATGAGAGGAAAAATGGATATATTTCGTGAACCCAAAACGCAGAAAGTTATGAGTTGATCCAGGACTTCAGTATGTGCAGTAACCATTTTTGTTTCCGGAATTTATCGACCGATATTTCCAATTTAAATTAACTTGACTAACTTTTAAGCAAATAAAAATGAATCTGAACATAAGCATTGTAAAAACCACAGGAATTCTTAAACATTACTAATCCAGATCAATTCTCCTATTGGAACCTTTGGTGTGAAACACTAAACTTGAAGAGATTTACCTTGAAGAAATTAACATTCAATTACTTGAAGAGATTAACATGGTTAGCGAAACGTGCGTCGAGCAGTTCAAAAAAGTGTTTTGGTGTTTACTGGTAAATTTCTTCAAGTTTAGTATTACTAATCCAACTAGATTTTTGTTTACAAGCGTACAGTTTCCACGATTACACATATAAACCAAGAAATATTATTTTTTTTAGCTGAAGTACCCGTACTTGATGGAAATTCATTTTAAATAAATAAACAAAGATTAATATCTAAAAATGTCCACTATATTTAAAAATGTATGACAACTGTTTCGACACACAGTGCCTTTTTCAAATACAAACTAAACTACATTAACAGTGAGGAAAGTAATTACAACCTAAAGTATCCATCGACCTAATAATACCATAAAACTAAACATTAAAAAAAAACATAAAAAGATTTAATTTTTTGGATTTATTCTCATTGTGTAACATTATAAAATTATCATTGAAATGATGCTTTTCTTCATTAAGCCTGGTGGAAAAGGATCTTCCTGTTTGTCCAACATAGACTTTTGGACACGATCCGCACTCAATTAAATAAACTCCTGATTTATACACTTTGTTTGATTTTTATTGTTTTTAATGAGGCGTCCTAGACTATTGTTTGTTTTAAAGGCAATATTTATATTGTTTGTTTTGGATAAATATCTCGACACTAATCTGGTAAATTTTTCTTTATTGGATTTCCCCACTATCATGTTTTATAGTATTATTAGGTCGACGGACACTTTAGGTTGTAATTACTTTTCTCACTGTTAATGTAGTTCAGTTTGTATTTGAAAAAGTCACCGTGTGTCGAAACAATTGTCATACATACAATTTTAAATATAGTGGAAATTTTTAGATATTAATCATTGCTTATATATTTATTAATTTTTTTTCTTATACTCTTCCAAAGCTACTAGAGAACAATTCTGAAGAATCGCTCATTGTTTGATTTATACTCAAGAATTAATTAACATTTTTTAGGTCGTGTTTACGGTATGCTTGAGTGGGTATGTCGTTACTAATATATTCAGAAATAACTATTAATTTTTACATATGACAGTTTTTTGATTAATTATGACCGAAAAACTTTCACTCCATTCGAAATTTGCACTTTTTGTGTACGATTTATCTCTCTCAAATGACCATAACCTAAATTCACATACGGTAGTAACTGTTTTAAAACAGTTTAATTGTTGTTCCACCCATCTGATGTCATCTAAAAAGATTGAAAATATAATTTGCATTCCTGGGTTATCTACAAGAAATAAGTGGATTTTACTGTGGCCATATAAAGAACTAAAGTTTAATATTATATATATATATATATATATATATATATATATATATATATATATATATATATATATATATATATATATATATATATATATATGAATATATAATATATATAGAAAAAAAACAAAATCCACTTAGCGTCTGACTTGTATCAAGCGGTTGAGTGGTCAGCGTCTGTTCACCAGTGGTGCGGCTGATATTTAAATTCTGGAACTAACCCCTCCAGTCTTAACCTCTGAACCGTCATGGTTCAAACCTTTAATTCAAAGTACATGATGAAGCGTTCTAGTAATTACAAAATTACCCCACAGGAGGTAGACAATCCTCTGCCAGATTGACAGATGATAACACCTTGGAATTCGGCAACTACAGACTTTTTAAAAGTAAAACGGACAAAAAATACTCAAAAATACACCACATCTCGGTGTTGCTTTCGCTGTCTCAAGAAACATTCTTGGTTCTATAACAAATGTCCAGCCAGTAAATAATCGACTTATGACACTATCCCTCAAGTGTGCTAACAAAAACTATATATATATATATATATATATATATATATATATATATATATATATATATATATATATATATATATATATATAGATATATGATATATGATATATGATATATATATATATATATATATATATATATATATATATATATATATATATATATATATATATATATATATATATATATATATATATATATATATATATATATATATATATATGTATATGATATATATATATATATATATATATATATATATATATATATATATATATATATATATATATATATATATATATATATATATATATATACACGATGGGGTGTGAAATCCGAACAAATTAAGCATTTTTTCAAACAATTTTTATTCTAAAAACGGAACAGATTTTATACTAAATTGTTTGTAAGATCATAATGAACAGATTTACTCAATATATTCTCCCCCTGCTTGAATGACCGCCTCCATTCTCGATCTGAAGCACTTGCAGGCTCGTTTTAATGCGTCACGATCCATATCGGCGGATGCCGCTTCAATAGCGGCTCTCAATGATGCGACGTTTCGATGTTTGAACTTGTTGGTGACCCTTTCAACCAAGCTCCATACATAGGAGTTCAAGGGATTTAAATCTGGGCTGTTGGAGGCCACAATTCTTTGGACCAAAACATGTCGATGTTGTTCGACAATCAATTCTGAACCAAATTTCTTGTGTGGACGGGCGCACCGTCCTGAAAAACATACAGCTTTCCAAACGACACACTTTCCATCCACGGCTTCACTACATTTGTCACAACGCGCAAATAAACTTATTTTGTGACATTTTCCCCTTTGTTAAAGAAATACGGTGGGATCATATCATCCTCACTGGACACAGCACTTTAGAACTCCAGAACATTAGCCGGAAATTTGGTTTTGGAAACAATGAACACATCTTTAGGCTCATGCGATTGATTTTCGCATCGACAGTAAACATTTTTTTCGTTAGAAAAAAAAACCGCCAGGCAGCATTGTTTCTTAAGCAACACAAATCCCTCTTGCAGCTTTCAACTCGCTTCGTCTTGGGAGCTTCGCAAAGCATCTGGGTCACTTTAATTGTGTAAGACTTGTAGCCGATTTTTGGGTGTTGTGAGTTTAGATGTTCTAGGAGGTTGTAGAACTCCATTTTTCCGAAAGGCCATGACGAATATGTCATGTGACGAATGACATATGACGAATATGTCATCGACGTATCTTATCCATAGCTTTGGTTGAGACTGACCTTTTCGATGGCTTGCCTTTTAAAATAGGCCATGAATAGGTTTGCAACGGCAGGGGAGAGATGACCCCATTGCTGCGCCTTCAGAAGGCATATATATATATATATATATATATATATATATATATATATATATATATATATATATATATATATATATATATATATATATATATATACCGGTGAGACCATTGGTTTAATGAGGAAACGGCGGACAGTGAGAAATTCAGGTAGTCCTTTTGGCAGGGTCGAGTACACTGAGCTCTGCAAAACTATAACAAAACGTATCAGAGAGGACACGCGCTGATTTAACATGCAGCTAGTGCAAAAAACCCTAGAAGAAAACAAAGGAATTAACAAGGCTAAACAGAAGCTGTGGAACAAAAGAACGCAAATATATGCCTTAAGACGTGAGGATGGCACAGTATGCAGGGCGCGTACGCAAATGTTAGAGGTTGTCAGAAAATGTTATTCCCAGTTATATAGCTGAGATCAGAACCAATCAAAGAAACAATACCCACCGAAGAACAAATGCCAGTGGAGGAAGTAACAAATGCTATAGAATCGATGAAAAACGGCAAAGCTCCTGGAAAGGACAGTGTAACTGTCGAAATGCTAAAAGTTGGTGGTCGGGCGTTACATAAAACACTGACAAAATTATACTCACAATTTCTCAAAGAACAAAAAGTACCTGACTTATGGAAAAATGCAGAAGTGATCCTTTTACATAAAAAAGGAGCAAAGGAAGATTTAAAAAACTACCGTTCAATAAGCCCCCTATGAGTAATGTACTCACTAAGATAATTTCTAAAAGAATATTAAAACAACTGAATAATGCACAATCAGGATTCAGAAGTGGATTCAGTATAATGGATCATATCCAGGTTGTACAGGCCATAGAAAGGCACAACGAATACACCATGCCACTGTGCTTGGCTTTTATCGATTACGAAAAACCATTGACTCCATTTCAAAGCACGCAATAATAGATGCACTGCTTAGCCAAGGGGCAGATAAAGCATATGTAAATCTATTAGGATCGATATATGATGGAGCAACAGCCACAATTCACTTTGGCGATTTTGAAGTGCGAATTAATGTAGAACGAGGTGTACGGCAGGGTGACGCCATATCGCCTATTCTTTTCTCGGCTGCCCTTGACGAAGTATTCCATAAACTGGATTGGGAACAGGATGGTATAAAGATCAGTGGTGCAAACTTAAACCATCTTAGATTTGCAGATGATATCGGTCCCCTTTCACAAGACCCAGAGAAGCTGCTAAGACGCATACAAGAACTGCAAAGGGCTGGCGGACCATTTGGCTTGAAAATAAACCTAAAAAAAGGTCAGGTTATGTTCAATAACTTCGCTCAGGACAGAAGAATTTCAGTTTCAGGAAGGGATTTGGAGATAGTGGACAGCTTTATATATCCTGAGCAGAGGATTTCAATGGAGGGGAATACTGCTCGGGAACTGGAACGGCGTGTTAAATGTGGCTGTTGAGTAACAGTCTGTTTAAGAGCAGACTCCCACTTTGCCTAAAAAGAAAATCTTCGATCAATGTGTTCTAGCCGTTATGACATACGGAAGTAAAACCTGGACACTCATATCCAAATCTATTCAAAAACTTCGGGTAGCACAGAGGGGAATGGAAAGATGTATGCTTGGCATTACGAGACGAGACAGAAAGTCCTGCTCATGGATCAGGGAACAAACAAAAGTCTGTGACATCATTGAAAGAGTAAAGCGATTGAAATGGAGATGGGCAAGCCATATAGCGAGGCGATGGGATGACAGATGGACCAAGGCAATCCTGGAGTGGATACCGCTTGATCGCAAACGTCCGCGAAGAACACCGAAAGCACGATGGATTGATGACATCGTTAAGTATATTGGACCAGAGTGGTAGAGGAAAGCCCAGGACCGTGAAAGTTAGAAGCATGCTGAAGAGGCCTTCATCCTGCAGTGGATCGACACGGGCTCATGATGATGATGATGATGATGATTTATATTTTAACATATATCCTTACTTTTTTTCCTTTTTTATTTACTTTTACATTTTACATAAAACTTTCATTTGTTGTGTAGAGTAGAGTTTATTTATTAAGTTTCATTCAAATTTTAGAGAGCAAACAAACTAGAAACCTTATTTTGCGCCACCCTTTATAAACTGACATACAGTGTGTCGCATTTAAGATGAAGACACCCTCATATCTCCGCTATTTGAAGGAATACAGATTTGAATTTTTGCACAGACATACAGGTGGATGGGTCACATTTTTTAAGATACTCAACTGAAACCTGAACTTTAAACTCAGCCTACTACGAATTTACAAACAAGGTCACTCCTGAATATTTTGCCTTCGCTTTAGAGATATCGAAAAAGGTTATTAGAAAAAGTTGTTCGGAATATTATTTTAACTCCATATACCGAGTTTCATGATAAAATTCGCATTTTTAATTTTTCGTTATTTTGGTCTATACACAAAATTATTACAAGTTTATTTCTTTCATTTGATAATTAGTGTGCCATGGTGAGTAAAAACTTGACACATTGTCAATAGTGTCGTGTATTTAAATATTTCAGTAAAATAAATTGTACTTACAAAGTAATAATTATTTTATTATTATTGGAAAACAATTTTTGGTAATTGATCAAATTTAGGAAAAAGTATATAACAATAATTTTAATAATACAAATAATTAACTATCAAATGTGATCTCTCACAACTAAGTCTTCCGTCTATTCGAATACATTTTTCGATTCTTTTACAATTTTGTTGTAATAATTTTATCATGAAACTTGGTATGTGGGGTTAGAATAACATCCTGAACAACTTTTTCGATATATCTAACGCGAAGCAAAATATCGAGAATTAACCCGGTTTATGAATTCGCAGTAGGCTTAGTTTCAAGTTCAGATTTCAGTTGAGTATCTTAAAAAATGTCACCCATCAATCTGCCTGTGCAAAAATTCAAATTTATATTCCTTCAAATAGCGAAAATGTGGGGGAGTCTTCATCTTAAATGCGACACACTGTATATAAATATATATTATTATTTTTTTATTTATTGGGATTTTCGGTCAGTGTAAATAAGTTTTAATTTTTTATTGTTTTATCTACGTTTCGATTCTACAACGAACCATCATCAGAATACTTCTAAAATTAAAATTAATTTTATATAAAAAAAAAATACAAACTTACATTTAAAAATCTACCAATATCAATTAAACAATTAATTTTTTTGATTTTTTTAAGTAATATTTGTCAATTTTTTATAAAATTTTTAAATGACATATTTGACTTTTGACATATTTAACAATTATTCCACCTTTTTTGTTTTTTATTATAACCTAATTGTTTTGAATTTTTTATGTGGAATGATATTAGATGCAAAAATTTAAAAAATTATGAAAATTTATTATTTAATAATGTTATTATATATACAACTTAATTATCTGTATCATTTCTGAAATTAATGGTATTATTTGTTTTTTTTATATAAATCATTTCTTTTATATTTCTTTTTTATATTGTTTTTCAAAATCTAAGATTTTTATGTTGTTAAAATTAAAGTTATGTTCATTGTCTATAGCATGCTTTGAAAGTGCAGTGATGTTTGGTTCTAAGTTTCTAATGCTTTTTTTGTGTTATTTTTTTGTGTTAATATCGTTTCGTTTGGCCAATATATGAGCTTAGTCAGTTTAAGCAATCAATTTTGTAAATTAAATTTGTTTGTTCCATTTTGGGTGTTTGTGGTTTTAATTTTGTAAATATTTGTTTAGTGTTATTATTGGGTATTTCTGCTATGTTTATATTATATGGTTTAAGAACTTTTTTTTATATTATTATTTATTTCTGGTATGTATGGTAAACGTATGTAATTTTCATTTTTATTTTTATTTGTTATGTTATTATTATTATATATTCTATGTATTCTATTTTTAATTACCGGTTCGTAAAATTTTTTTGGATAGTTATTACCTTCTAGTGTTTGTTTGATTTAATTTATATATTTTGGTCCATTGTTTGGATTAGTTAAAATAACAGCTCTATCAATTAAATAATTAATAACACTTTTTTTATATTTATTTGGTGTATAGGATTTAAAATTGAGATATCTTCCAGACCATACTGGTTTGGTATACCAATTTGTTTTGATATTGACATCCTTATCATACGTGATGTTAATATTAAAAAAATTATATCCGAAAATATAAGTAATAAAATATAAATATATATATATATATATATATATATATATATATATATATATATATATATATATATATATATATATATATATATATATATATATATATACATACATATCACCTAATTTCACGGAATAATTTATCATTTTTTTGTTGTAATTTCAGTTTATTACCATCAACACACTTATTAAAGAACAGTTTTCTTAAAAATTCTGTTGCTTTTTTTTTAAAGAGATGTATGTAAAATTATGCGTACCCGTATGATGTTTCGCTACGTGAGGTAAATTTCTAGGAAGTAATGTAATTGCGCAGTGCTTTTTTTCATCTTCGGTTCAAAAATCGCTTAAAATGAATGAACATCTATTCGAAGGCTGATTTCCTTAAAAGGTGAGTAGATTTAAACGCTGCACGAGCAGACTGGCTGGCCTGGTAATTCCTTATAAGCATCGTGAATTTAATGTTCAATGAAGGTTTGACTAAAAGAAGGTAGAGAAAAAGTCCGAGAAGCTTCGATTTTATCGATACTCTCGGAGTATTTATTAAAAGCCAAAAAACCCGCTCATTCGAGAAATATACAGAATCGAGAAACGTAAAAACCGGTACCATATACCACTATGATAAAAAGTAAGGTGACTTGTTTTAAAAATTCGTGCGCATTACTTATCAAGATGATCCATATCATTTCGCTTGCTAACTTAAAAATTACAGCGTCTTTTGTAATTATTAAACATTCTTGTCAGCGATTTTTTTTTCAAATGAATTTGCATACATACATTCGTTGTGTCGTATAACTTAAGTTTGCCTAGGTAAACCGCGCATTGCGGGAACGATTTAGGCAAAACCCGAAATTATTTTATATATCGGAGTTTGCCTACTATGTACTACAGCAATCTTAGGTTTGTCAAATGTGTAGCAGGCAAAGTCCGAAACAATTCCAAACCATCGTTCTAATTCGTCCGTACGAGTTCTGACTTGTTATAAAAACGATGCAGGCGCATTTGTGCTGTTTACGTTACAAGTCACCAGTATTAGTCTGGTTGTCTAGCTTGTATTAGTTTTGCGCGAATTATTGATTGAAGTGAATTTTGTAAGAAAATGAGTGAAAGTGAAGTCATCGGTCTATCTAATGAAACTGTGAGTGATGATGAAATGAGAATTAAATTTATGGAAAAACTAGCAGGCGTTAAGAAACAAATTAATTCATTTTATATTGAATCACAGGAGCGATATGGAGAAATAATTAAAGAAGTGGAAAAGGCTACCAAGAAATCAATACAAACTACAATATAGACGTTTTAGGTGCTACGATGTACTTCGAGTTGGGGATGTTAAAAAGTTAATTACTCCACTGACTGAGGAAGCGACTGATGTAAGATACTTTGTTTCAAACGAAGAGTTGTTTGGAATAATACACAGAGTACACAAAGAATGTGGGCATGCCGGAAGGGACATTATGATTAAAGCATTAGGTGAGAAATACGCAAATGTGACTCGAGAAAGTATAGTATTTTATTTAGAACTTTGTGAGGCTTGTCACAAGAAAAAGAAACATCTGAAAAAGGGAATAACCGTAAAACATCTACTATTTAGAGAAGTGAATTCGCGAGGACAAGTCGATCTTATCGATATGCAGACCTGTCATGATGGGGACTTCAAATACATCCTCAATTATCAAGATCATCTCTCAAAATACCTTATTCCACGACCGCTAAAGACAAAAACAGCAGAAGAGGTAGCATACACTTTAATAGATATTTTTTGCATTTTGGGAATCCCGTCAGTGCTACAATCTGATAATGGACGCGAATTTGCAAATCGTGTTGTTGAAGAGTTAAAAATATTATGGTCGCAGCTATCTATTGTTCATGGTAAACCGAGGCACTCCCAAAGTCAAAGAAGTGTTGAGCGGTCAAATCAGGATGTTCAAAATATATTATTCTCTTGGATGAAAGATAATAAAACCAAACGCTGGAGTGAGGGCCTACGTTTCTGCCAGTTGCAAAAAAACAATGCATATCACAGCGGGATACGACAAACTCCTTTTGAGGCAATGTTCGGTAAGCAAATTTTAATGTTTAAAAAGACGTAGCTGCACCGTTTGTTGTTAATTTTTAGGAAGAAAAGCTCATGTTGAAATTCAGTCTTTACCGGACTCGATTAAAACGATATTGAAAACTGAAAAAGACTTGGAAGAAGCACTTGTTACAGTGGGTACTGACGAACGTGAAAATTCATTTAGCTTGGAGATCGGGGATACTGAAATCACCAACGCAACCGACTCCCTAGTCGATTTGAGATCTGCAACGTCAATATGCATTATTTGCGAAATGAAAACATCGGGTGCCCATAAGTGCAGAAACTGTGACGAGAGTGTTCACGTCACTTGTGCTCAACAAAGCACTAGCAATGTGGAAGAAGGTTATGGATCAAGAGTTTTGTGTCTGCATTGTGTGCAAAAGATATCTATAAAAACGAATAAGGATATTGCTTATAGCGGGTTGAAGTTCCAAGCAGAAAAAATGAAACAATTATCAGAAACAAAATTCCCGGAAATCCAAGTCGGAGAATCAGTTACAGTGCCAGTTCCACATTTAGACAGAAGCAAAGCAGATGCTCGTAACGTAGTTGGCGTTGTGATGAAAAAGACAGACGACGGTTTTTATCAAATAGGCACTAGACAAGGGACGATCAGTTCTCTGTATTCAAGAAATCAGATTCAAAGTTGTAAATAAAGCTTTATAAAAATCAATGATGTTCCAAACAAGGAATTATCGCTTCGAGAGGTTAGCAGCCGGAACTCTGTGTTTGGAGGTCAGGGGTTTTTAAATTGCAATTGTACTAAAAAATGTACAACTAAGTCATGTAGATGTAAGAGAGGAAACTTACTTTGTAATTCAAAATGCCACCATTCTACATCATGTGCTAATAAATAACTTGTGTTGTAGACTACGCATATATTATGGTATATGTTGTATTTCTACTACATTTCTTTGTTTCGTTTTCTAATAAATACCTATTTCACTACAAGAATATTTTGAACTCTGCCTAACACACATCCGACAAACCTAAGATTGCCGTATTATACTCCAGGCAAACTCCGATATATAAAATAATTTCGGGCTTTGCCTAAATCGTTCCCGCAATGCGCGGTTTATCTAGACAAACTTGGGTTTGACGGCACAACGAACTTTGCCGGTAACAGCACTAGGTACTAGGCTAATTGAAACGTTGGCGGATCAGTAAAAGAACTATATAATCTACTATATTTTAAAGTTTCATCATTCATATGAACATATGTGAAGTTTCAAGTCGATTTGTCAATTCATTCGTACAAAAACAGCAGCTTAAAATAAACGTATCAGTATTATTTTTTAAAATGAAAAATATTGAAAATCGTGCAGTGATTAAATTCTTTGTAAAAAAAGGTTTAAAGGCAATGGAAATTGATAGTGAAATGGTAGATGTATTAGGGGAATCCGCTCCTTGAAAAACAATAGTTTGTAAGTGGGCAGATGAGGTTCAATGCGGTCGTACAAGCCTGGATGATGATCCTCGTTCTGGAAGTCCAATTAGTGCAAATACTGAACAAATAATTAATTTTATACGCTATGCATGACAGACAATTGACTTTGGGTGAAATTGCTAAGGCCATAGACATCTGAACTAAATGGGTTTTTTTATATTTTGAAAAAGCAATTAGGCTTGAGAAAGCTATGTGCAGGATGGGTTTGTTAAATTCTGCTCAAAAACGACTTCGAGTAAAACTTTCTAACTTTCTATTTCGAAAGAATAAAATAGATTTTAAACGTCGTTTTGTAACTATGGATGACACTTGGGTTTATCACTATGATCCTGAAATGCGACAGCAAACCGCATAGCAGACTGAGCCCGGTTGTTTAGCTCCGGACATTTGTCCAGATCGTTTAGATTGGACATTTGTCCAAATCGATCAAAAAGGCTATTGCATCAATTTTTGGTTGCTTCCAGCAAATCACTTCGGAGGTCATTAATGATTAATATTGAGGAAATCATTCAAAACATCTCGTCCAAAAGAGTATCAACAAATTGAACGAAAAACTATATTCAAAAAATAAAAATATGCCACCATAAATGGTAAAGTTTTTTTTATGATCATCTCTGACTCATCTGATCCAACATTTCTCTTAAGTTGGGTCCACACCAATAAAATTTTGTGTGCGTGTTGAACAACAGATGGTTCATGTGCGTGCTGTGCGGCGGCAATGTTTGTGTGTGATCCTTGTGTGTGACAGAATGTCAACATTGCCGCGTACGCACTCCACATACAACACAGACCTCCCGTACAACGCAAATTTTTATTGATGTGGACCCAGTTTTAGGTTTGGGGTTATTTCTTGTCGAATTGTGAATTTAAATAACATAGATCACATGCCGTTAAATCTGACAATCTTATTGGAACCCAGTATTCGGTTCCAATACTCCCCATACCCCAGATCTGCCTCGGATTTGACGTGTCGACGGAGAAAACCAGGGAATGCCATTGTAAATGTCCAAAAGATAATCAGACATTTAATTTTTTATTGATATTAAGTTTTTCTTTTACTTGTTTACGTAATCATCAGTTTATTAAAACTCTTACTGGTACTAAATAAAAATCGTTTTGATTGATTGCGCGGTTGGCTCTTGGTGAAACATAGTAACAATGATAATAATTAAAACACTTGGTATTTGTTTCACAATATATTCAAGATATTCTCTAACATGTTTCGGCCTCTCGACCATTCTCAAAGAGAGTTATGTATAAACTTTTTTTTTATGTTTCTACTATATTTTTTTTATATACTATAGTTTATACTATATATATATATATATATATATATATATATATATATATATATATATATATATATATATATATATACTATACTATAGTTTATACTATATACTATATTAAGTTTATACATAACTCTCTTTGAGAATGGTCGCGAGGCCGAAACATGTTAGAGAATATCTTGAATATATTGTGAAACAAATACCAAGTGTTTTAATTATTATCATTGTTAAATAAAAATCGACACCAAATAATCAATGTGTCAAAAAATGACAATGTACCCATTGCCTTCAAAAGTAATTTAAAAATTAAAAGAACGACTTTCAATAAAACTAATAAGCAGTATTTCCTTCATGCATGCCTGTATTCTTCACGAGCAGCATCTTTTAGTTCTCGCAGGGTAAGAGGAGAATTGTTTCGTTTCTTGATGCGTGTTTTCAGAATGTCCCAAGCATGTTCAATGACATTCATGTCAGGGGAATTTGGTGGCCACCCTCTTCAAGAAAAATTTGTAGTGCTGTTGTTCGATGAGAAGGTGCGTTGTCATCCATGAAATTAAATCCCTCGCCCATTGCGCCTCGAAACAGACGCACAACAGGTTTTAAAATGTCCTCGATGTACACAGCACCAGTGACTTTTCTCTCCAGGACCAGTAGAGGTGTCCGTGTACCCCTCATAATACCACCCCAAAATATCACGCTCTCACCTTCAAATGGGATACGTGGTTGAGCTGTTTCTGATCGGGTTTGTCAACCTGGGGCTCTCCAGTTCTCCATGTTCTTCGTGAATGAGGAACCAAGCCAATTTTCGTCTCATCGGAGAACATCACGTTATTCCAATTAGGAGTGTGATTTACCATTTCTCGAGCCCATTGCAATCTTACTTTTTTTTATGTTGAAGGGTTAGTTTGGCAACGCGTAAAGGTCTTCTGCTATGCAAATTTACCGCTTCCAATCTGTGTTTAATCGTTTGTCGTGAAACATATACTTCTTCAAATCTAATAAGCCCTTTGATAGATTCTTGTAGATAGATTCCAGGAGATTTCTTCGAGCTATCATTGATATTTGCCGATCTTATGCAACTGTTGTACATCGTTTTTTATTACTTCTGAGACGATCCTTTACGTCATTGGTCTATTTTCCACTTGGGTGGAAAACTTTCTTTGGAAAAATTACAGTTTTCTCGATATCACTTTGATACAGCCTTGTGTCAAAGCAATTTGTCTTGACCTGTTAAAATGATATAACATGTTTCTAGGTCCCTACTAGGTAGTCCCTCGCCAGTCGGTAGGTAGGTTTCCTGATAGACACATAACCAAAGGTCAATAGCCTGAGGGCGGTGCTGGCCTGGGTTTGTCGGTAGCTGATGACCGTGGTTCGGAACCCACATTAAGCTGTAGGTCCAGTCGCTAAATAGCCTTAGATGCTGATGCGCCTCTAACCGTAAATCATTTCCTTTCCTTTCGATAAACTTGTGTTATCAGCAAAACAATGCTTTTATTATTTTCATTTTAAAATAGTATAAAATATATATCCATCACAAATTTTAGAGTACCATAGGCGTAGATATCCTGTTTGTAAATATTCCAAACTTTTGGACGTATATCCATATAATAAGATATGTTAAAATTCGGATTCTAAATCTTAGATCTCGTCGAATTTCTTTGGGTTATTTGAAATGCGCATATAAAGTCGGCTGGTAGTCAACTTGGCCATTCAGAACGAAAGCCAGTGATCTGTAAAACGACGCAGCTGCTTATTTTTTGTTCCCATTTTTCGCGACTGAAACTGATTGATGTCAGATTGAGAGTGAAGAGGCAAAGTTTCGAGAAGATTTTTAAACGAACTAAATCTAAAAACAAGGATTTGGATGTTTAGTTTGTATTTTAAAATATACGTATGTTTATTTTATTTATTTAATGCACCTAATTTTGAATAAGAGATTTTGATCTACTGCTTAATATAGGTTGGTCCTTTGTTTGGTATAAATTACAACTTGTTATATAAGAACAGTCCTTTTAGACATTCTCATAAAGAGTTCTCAAATAAGAGTAACAGAACTTTAAAATGAATCACAGTGATAGCTACAAGTGATAATCTGATAATTTTAATTTGATCTTATTGAACAAATAATGGCAGCTGTTGACAAATGTTCCTCTCAGCTTCATCTGGTGGAATGTCTGTCAAATGCCACCACTTTCCTTATGTTAAAGGTTACACAGTTTTTGAGTGTTCTAGTAAACTTTATAGGGTAATTTTGCACATGTTCTTTTTTCTCTTTATTTGGGTTTTTCGCCACGATCCAAAACTCAAAAAATATCAAAAATATCCTTATGTAAATAAAGAATCACTGGGTAAAAACAAAAAAGCAAAGAGAGAACAAAGTTCTCAGTGATTCTTTTTTGTAATAAATTTGCCTAGCGAACAAAATTTTAAAAATATAAAAATGTTCTAAAAAAATATAGAAATTTTTAACGTTAACGTTTCGGGAAATATTCTCCTCCCGTTTTCAAAACGAATCTAATAATAAATTATATTAATTTCTAAAAATTATGAAAAGATAGGAATTCTTCTATTGGAACCTTTGGTGTGAAACACTAATCTTGAAGAGATTTACCACTAAACACCAAATCACTTTTTTTTTAACTGCTCGACGCACATTTCGCTAACCATGTTAGCATCATCAGGAGATGATTTAATATAATTCTAAAACTAAACTATGTTCTATTTATATGAAAAACTCTACCTAACGAAGCGTGTAAAAATCGTGTAAAAATGCGTGAAAAAAAAAGTGTGTATGTTATGTATGAAGCAAATTTTTTTCAGCTTAATAACAGGTTTTATGAACGACAAGAAGGAACGGCAATGGGCAATCCTCAGCATTGTAGATAAATTAATTAGAAAACATAAGTTCAAAAAATGTTGAAAAATTTTCGACTTTTCAAAAGGATCAGAATACAAAGAAATTCATAGTAATACCATTTGATATCCAATTAACAAGAGGGCCAGACAAAATTTTGAAAAAAGGGGACATTAAGGTTGTGTACAAACCATATAATAAATTAAGAAAAGTTCAGGGTAATCTAAAGGATAAATTAGAGCAACATGAAAAGTCGGGGATTTACGAAATTCGTTGTCAAGACTATGATCGAAGGTATATTGGGCAAACAAAAAGATCCATATTGACAAGATATAAAGAACATATTGCCCACATTAGATATGGGAGAAATGAAAAATCTTGTGTTACCCAACATGCAATCGAACCCGACCACAGTATACATATTAGTAATTTAAGACTACTTAAAAGTATCAATAATAATAGGGCTTTGGATGCATATGAAAGCATTCAAATAGAAAAATGTCAAAGATAAAGGGCCCGAGATAAAGGGCCTATCCCGTTCAGTCAACTTTTTCAATTATTAATGTAAGGCTTAGTAAACTTCACGGTTCATGATTTTTACACGCTTCGTTAGGTAGGGTTTTTCATATAAATAGTACATAGTTTAGTTTTAGAATTAGATGAAATCATTTCCTGATGATGCTAACATGGTTAGAGGAACGTGCGTCGAGCAGTTCAAAAAAAGTGATTTGGTGTTTAGTTGGAAATCTCTTCAAGTTTAAAAGATAGGAAGTAAATATATTTTTTGTGTATGTCAATAATACGTTGACAAATAGTTTTTAATGACAGTAACATACTACCAAAAAATATACATAGATGGGGTTTACTGTGTGATTGTATATTGAAATACTTAAATGTTTTTAATTGTATTCTTTAGAATCGAGAACCATATTAAATTTAAATCTACCGAAAGCTTAGCAATACAGTTATTTTTATTTAAATTAATTATAGCGGTTTCTATTAATCTTCTGTATTTTGTTACCGATTCTTTTAATACCGTTTTGGAATTATTCCATTTGATTTTATGACCCGATTCCCATGCGTGTTGACAAATTCTAGATTTATTAAAATCGCCCTTTCTAAAAAGCTTTTTATGTTCTTTTATTCTAACATCTAGCGGTCTAGATGTGTCACCTATATAAAATTTGCCACAGTCGCAGGAAATGTTATAAACCACATTTTTGGTATTGTGTGTTGTTTGGTTTAGTTTTTGTTAATATAGATTTAAGAGTATTTTTTGTTTTAAATGTCCTTATGTTGTATTTATTTCCTACTCTTTTAATTGTGTCAGAAACACCGCGGATATAAGGAATTGTGAGGTTAATTGTTTGAGAGTTATTATTATTGTTATTAATAACTTGTCTGGTGTCAAAAGATTTAATCGATTTATCTATAAAATTTTTTGGGTAATTATTGTTTATTAAAATGTCTTTGATGTGATTTGTTTCTTTTTGTAGTATATCACTGTCGGTACAAACAAGTTTTGCTCTGTCATATAAACTTTTAATTACTCCTATTTTGACTGATTCTCAGTGATTGGAAAATAAATTGAGATACCTATCTGTGTTTGTCGGTTTTCTGTAAACTGGAGTTTTTAATGTGTTATTTTGTTTTAATATTAAAGTGTCGAAGAATGGCAATTTATTCTTCTCCATCTCTAAAGTAAACTTAATTGTAGGCTCTCGAGAGTTTAAATCTTGTAAAAAATATTTAGATCGTCAATGCTATGTTGCCATATAGCAAAAATATCATCAACATATCTAAGCCGTATTATTGGTTTTTTAAGGGATTTACTTAATATGTCATTCTCGAGTTCCTCCATAAAGATATTACTCATCAAAGGAGAAAGAGAGCAACCCATTGCCATTCCGAAATTTTGTTGATGATCAAATCTAATATCTTTCTAACTATTAAAAGTGATTTATCAACTGGTACATTAGTAAATTAACTCACCACGTCAAAACTGACCATTAAATTTTGGTTTGTAATTTTAATGTTCGAAATTTTATCTAAAAAATATGAAGTATTTTTAATATATGAATTTGTTCTACCCGAAAGTGGATTTAAAATTTTTAATAAAAATTTGGCGAGTTTATAACATGGGGAATCTATACTACTAACCATAGGGCGAAGTGCTATATTAATTTTGTGTATTTTTAAAAAAATATATGAACACGCCACAATCATTCAGATATTACTTAATTTTTTTTTCTTGACAATCTTAGGAACAAAAGTGTTTTTTAAAAAGGAATTCTTGTCAATTCGGATATACTCACTGTAATTTTCTATTTTATCGTGACAATTTCCTGCAGCGACACAAACAAACCCATATTTGGCATTACGACAAACCGTCCCTTTTCCATTATCGGTTTAGCTATGCAAGGCTTCCGCGCTAAAGAAATTCACCAGCCACAGTGATACACTGTGGCGATAAATAAATTATATTATATCAACAATCGATTGAAATGCAATATAGAATATATCTGCATGCATTTTTCCGTTGATTACACCTATAAACACTATTTTTCTCACACAAATTTGAGATGATATTTGATTGTACTTTTCTACTTTCATTACAAAAACAATGTTATTTTTTTCCACCCTCAGTTTTTTTTTGTGACAGCAATTTTCATTAATAAATTTTTCGAATCTCGATCGTGAGTTATTTAAATTGAAACGTATTATCAAATCGAAATTAATCAACAGTTGAAAAAATATTCAATTCACGTTTCAATTTAAATAACTCATGATCCTTACAGAAAATGTATTAATGAAAACTTATAGGAAATTGGATGACAAATGTTAGAACATTAATATAACCAGTCTATGTCAACAAAACTTTTAGTTACCGCATATGTTTTTCTTTTACTTTGTTATTTTCATATTCCATTTATAATAATTCAAAATAAATTGCATTTGCACCATGATCATGTAAACTATTTTATATATATTGATTACTTTTTGCTAACATTTATTCAACGCTACGGTGTAGGTTCTCGTTCCGTCGACCAAATTTAGTTTAAGAAGGCTGCCCGAGTCGTAAATGCAGACGGCTGGTCTACGGTCGACCAATCGACCTGCTACGGTGAGATATGGCGAGAGGTCGACGGCTTGACGGTTTTTTTCTTCTCGCCAGAAATTTGAATTTCAGATAACGTTTCGGTCCGTTTAACCTACTTATCGGTTTGCTAAAAGAGTGTTGCAAGAGGTTCGAATTGGGGGGGAATACGTTTGTAGTTTTACTTAAATGGAAAGAGTATTCTTGAGTTTTTCATTGGGTTGATGCAATGGTTCACTCATTTTTTTTTTGACAAAACTTTTATTTGCTAAAAATTACTTCTAATCGATATCGTATGTGCCGTTCTGTGCTGATGATTTTTTTTAATTTCTCCGGTTGCTGTGTAATCCCGCGCTCATAGAAGTTTCTACCTAAAGAACTGATCCCGGTGATTTTTCAAGTCGTCTAAGGAAGAATTAGGTTGTTAAGAAAGTTTTTGCGGTTTTTGTTCAAATTAGACCGAAAAGCTGCCGAAACAGCTCGCGATGCCAACGATGCGTTTGGCCCAGAAATCACTAATGAACACACTGCGGAATGGTGGTTTAAAAAATTTCGTAGCAGTGTTGAAAGCCTTGAAGATAATGAGTGTAGTGAGGGCCTTAGTCGAAGCCAATCCGTCTACAACTGTTCGGGAGTTTGCTTCTGAATTAGGCGTAACGCATGTGACGATTTCTAATCATATGCAGGAGATTGGAAAAGGCTTGCAGGGAAAAAGGCTCGATACGTAGCTGCGACACGAATTGAATGAAAATCAAAAAAAATCCGTTTCTCGAACAGGCTGTGACGTGCGAGGAAAAGTGGATTCTTTACAACTGTTGACGGCGATCGGCTCAGTGGTTGGACCGCTACAAAGCTCTACCGAAGATGCACTAAAATAAGGTCATGGTGGCTATTTGATGGTCTGCGGCTGGTCTGATTCATCACAGCTTCCTGAACGAGAATTACTGCCATCAATTCGATGAAATTCTCGGCATTGGGCGACAGGAAGGGACCAATTCTCCTTCATGACAACCCCTCGGCGGCCACATGTCTTCAACGACTTCGTCGCCCCCAGAACTCCGAAATTTTGAGGCGATCTAAATAAATGGTAATTGGAGGAGGTAAGGTCGGGAGAGTACTCCTACTCACAATCGTCTAACCACCAGTGGGTACTGTCGTAGTAACAAAATAACATAAGCGATTAGACTGTGAACCGAACCTTGTTTCCTGCGCCATCTCTTAAAGAAACTAAGAATTATTAACCGCCACGCCTGGTTACTGAAACACAAAGAAATTTATCGACTCTCCTAGTTGTAGAAATTTCGCCCAACGATTTTTGAGTGATTATGATTATACACGTTATATGGCATGAAAGCAATTATCATAATGTGCAATTTACCAAATGAACTAACTCGCTGTTAAGAGTGCATGTTGCGATTTTATGTCTAATGAAAGTTGCACGAGAAAAACCGTAGAAAAACACTATCTGGTCATTCAACTGGTTCGGCTTACTTAATGTTATCTCATTTAGTATCTACGGTACTAATTACCGACAACTTTTACTTTTTCATTGATAAATTTTCTTCGATAATGTATCTAAGACTGCTTGAAGAAAGCTGGTGAAAACCAAACGGATTAAGTCATTTTTTTTTTAGTTTAACGATATTGGCGAGAACTTAAAAGTACCCTGAGGTCAGTTTTCGAAAACAATTTCGTATATTGTCTTTTAATAATTGCCATAAATAAGGATTTTGTTTTTTTTTTCAATTTTTTAATCGTGTTTGATTATTCATTTGGTCAAACATATTGAATTAGAATCTATTAAAGGTCTTACGAGGACACCTCATTTATTATTATTATGGTTATTTTTTCAATATCGAGAACTTTTAATATGGTAAAAAAATTTAAGCCATATTTTTATACCAGGTCGGTCTGCAAAATAATGGGGCTATACATACTACACAAAAGTAAGATGCATTGTTAAATATTACAGAAAATGGTTATTTGTTCTAATTTATGTTGTCTCATTCAAACTAACCTCCTTTCACTACAATACTCTTATTCCAACGTTTTTCCACTCTTCGAAACAGTTTTTGTACTCAACTTGTGGTATTTTCTTTAAAGCGGCCCCAGCGAATATTTTAAAGAGTCTACGAATAAGCGCCACTCTTTTATTATAGTTTTGATTCATTGCTTCAAAATGTCCCAGGATATCAGTACAATAACAATATTCCCTTCTTTTTTGAAAAATTCTGAGTAAACTTTGCTCCTGTTTCTGGACAACGTAACTGTCGTGTCTGATGTGAGTGAATTCCATTGTTGTAGGCAAAAACCATGAAGCTGTGCTTTAGATCTTAATAGATGTAAATTTCTTATAAGATCATTTAATTCGGCTTGTCTAATAAATGTGCAGTGTTTCCTTGAAGTTTCCTTTCCTAATTTTTTTAATTTCAACAATTGGTATCTTCTAGAATATTTTGACTCGAATTAGCGGGACAAATTTGATATGGAAATGTAAAAATGTAAAATGGCCACGGGCGTAGCCAGGATTTAGTTGGGGGGGGGGGTTAGTTTGAAGTAAATAAAACAACAAAAATATACTTACATGAAATTTAATATATATATATATATATATATATATATATATATATATATATATATATATATATATATATATATATATATATTCATCGGAAAAATTACGACATATTTATAAAGTTCTTAACTTTAAATGAAATGGTTTTAAATTAATTTCGTTCCTCTGCGCTAAATCTAAAACGATTAAAGAAGAAATCTTCGACTTTTTCTTTTAAATATATCCACTACTTCATCTGCATGATTCAAATATATTCAATTCAAATGTAATAATTTAACTCTCTAATTAACCCCCCCCTGGCTACGCCCGTGAAGATGGCTTAATAACAGATGGAATTTCGGCATATACAATACTAGTCTTATTTTTTGTATTATATCCCACTTTTTTTCTTCGCACTATCAATTGGATATAAAAAATGTTAAAATTTGTAAACTAGTAGTTTTTAGCGAACTAGTGAGGAATAATTATTGCAGTGTGCGAAGGTAGTTTGTCGAGATCTATAAGCAAAAATCATAAATTATTTAACCGCACATCTGGATGTTTGGTCTCTAATATAACGGACTTAAATAAGTTCTTGTTGTTTCCCGACATATGGTGTGAGCTTAGCCTTTTTGAATCGAGCAATACTACAGCCAACTTCATCGTGAAACTCCACCGTTAGGCTTGAAAGGACAGTATATGTTATTCCGCCGAAGTGAAAACAACATATTTTTTCATAGCGTTAAACATACCAAATTTCGCGCCAAAAAAAAGAGTATTTGCGGGGAATTTTATTGCATTATTTTTTTCAAAAAAATCTGCAGCTGACTAAAGACTACTGACTTAAGACTTCTAAAGACTTACGGCGACCGTGCTCTATCGGAAACCACATACAGATATTGGTTTAAACGTTTTAAAAATAATTATTTTGATGTTGAAGATAAAGAACGCTCGGGCGCACCGAAAAAGTTTGAAGACGAAGAATTGAAAGCATTACTCGATGAACACCCATGACAGATGCAAAGTGAACTTGCAGAATCATTACTGGTTGATCACACAATATTTGTCAAATGTTTAAAAGCATTAGGAATGAATCAAAAGCAAGAAAAGGAAACGTTTTTTACTTGGTATCGTGACTGGTGATGAAAATCGAATCGTTTTCCGGACACTCTGTATAAAATCTTAAACATCACTCTCTGTAACCTTAATTAAATAATCCTATCGCCCATTCCGAAAAGAACCAACCTCTGTCCTGATTTTGGTCATCGTACACACAACCGAAGCTCCATGTTCGGTCGTTCTCCGTTTTCAAATCGAACCACATCCACTGAAAAGTCCATAATCGAGCCCCTCCGTGCGAGGACCGCGTTCGCGCCAGATCTACCGCCCAAACCATATCCAAATACGGCGGATCTTCGTGGGCTGGCCTGTTCATGGCCGATTCCTTCGCTGCGTTTTTTCCGTCGCCAGTTTCGATCAGTCTACGAGAAAATCGCAAAGAGCGAACAGCGCGACAACAGAAGCGTCTCGTTCCTGCTATGGTTCCAAATCGACACCCATAATAGGAATTGAGATCGTCTAAAGTTATCTTGTTTTGTGTCTTGTGAAGCTTTCGATTTTGGTCTGGTCATTACGCGTGTAGTGTAACGGATTTTCGACTGATCGAAAGTCGGAGTGCGTCTTTGTCTGTGATTTTGACGAACGTTAACATCCACTTTATTTTTCAAACTTTCTTTTCACCATCCTACACAGTGATTGTATTTCCTCGTTTTTTACCGTAAAGAAATAAGAATTTTCTCATCGTCATTCGCCTTACCTAATAAGAAAGGTTGGCTTGTTCGCCCCCTGTCGACGTAAATGGTCAACTTGACGAGCTCTGACGGTGTGCATCTCGTGTTCGATCGTGTTCACTCGGTCGGTATTCGGACAGCTTGAGTTTTCTTAACTAATTTTTTTTGACTAATTGATTGTGCTTGTTAAATCTCTGGTGACATTGTAATATATTGTTGGTGATAATGGTGGTTCATAGGACAAGGAAATTCACCGATAAGACCGCCTCGATGATATGGAACGACGAGAGGTGGGTGAAATACTCTTATTAAATAAGATTTGAATTGTTATTAAATTATTATTTCCTGTTATGATATGAAAATATTGAGTTTTATTCTGGTAAGAGTTTTTATCGTTATGGCCTAAAAAAAAAGAAAAAAAGTTACCCTCTATTCTTAAAATATTTGCCAGAAAAACATGTATATACATTTATTCTGGTCTTTTAAATAATTTCACTGTAATACATTGATGTAATACATTTCATATTTGAAATTGTAGCTTTTCCTTTCTAAGGAACTCTTCAAATCTTTTTAGTGTGGTGGATCAGTCCACATTTCTTCTTGTTGCCCTTCTCATAGTTGTTCGACTATTTTCCTCCATCTGTTCCTGTCTGCGATCTGTCTTCTTCATCCCTCTGCGTTTACTGTTTTTATATTTTCCTCCACCTGCTGTCTCCATCTGACCCTGGGTCTCCCTCTCGGTTTGCTCTTATATATATATATATATATATATATATATATATATATATATATATATATATATATATATATATATATATATATATATATATACGCGAAATACAGTTAGAGGCGTTTGTTGTTGTTAACCTTCCTTTGCGCCCATACTAACTTAATTCTTTCGCTATGAGCTTTTTTCCTTTCGTCAGACCAAATTGTTCCAGTCCTCCTACATTTTTCTGTCTGGCCAACCTTCCAAACGTTAACCTTGTGTCTGAAACAGCCCCTATCCTGAACTTCAGTTTGTGTAATATTTGTTGATCTTAGGTCTTCTTTAATTGCAGCAATCCATTTAATTATTTCTACTTTAACTCTACTCCTATTTTCATAAAATTCGACTATTTGTCTAGTTAGCCTACTCGGATTCATTCGTTTTAAGTGCCCGTAAAACTTAAGTCTTCTTTTTCTCATATCGCTATGTATATCTGTGTATTGTTTCATTTCTTGGTTTTCTTGAAGTCGGTATGTTGTGCTATTTATTTGTTTGGGGCTAAGATTTTTCTTTTGATTTTTCTTTCCTTCTTTTCAATGTCCTCGATGTCTCTCTTTCTGTTCAAAATGAGCGTTTCTGCCCCATAGACATTCTGGCTTAATAACTGTGTTGTAATGTCTCAGTTTTGTGTTTTTAGATATGCATTTTTTTTTAAGTTTCAATGCCGTTTCCATTTTTTGACATCTACCCTTATTGGCCGCTTTTTCCAACCCATTTTCCATGATTATTTCACTCAAATATTTGAATTGAGAGACTCGTCTGATGTTACCATATTTTGTTTTTAGATATGGTGTTTTTAGTCTGCTGCAAGTCATGTATTGTGTCTTTTCAAAGGAAATTTAGAGTCCTACCTTAGAGATTTTTATTGTACAGTTTTTTATGTCTTAGGATCAATTTTAGATTTAGGATCTGTTCAGGGCAGGAACTGCCCGGTCGAAAACCTGCTTGATATTCACCAATTTTAGGTTCTAACTGTCCCTGTGCTCTGTCTAGTAGACATTGAGATAGAATCTTGTAACAAACTGGGAGAAGAGATATCCCTCTGTAGTTGTTTACATCCATCTCCTTTCTTGTGTAGTGGATGGATTAGAGCATCTTTCCAATCTTCCCGAATCCGTTCGGTTCACCAAACTTCTTGTAAAATTTTCGTTATTTCCTTGATTGCACCTGGACCTGCGGATTTCAAAAGTTCAGCAGTGATTCCATCTTCTCCAGAAGCTTTGTTATTTTTAAGTCGCTTGATTTGCCTAATTATTTCATCTTCATTTGGAGGTAATGAATCTAGGTTTGTTTGTTTAGGGTTTAGTGTTGGTAATTTGTTTAAGGGCTCAGGACAGTCTAGTACTTGTTGAAAATATTTAGCAAGTTCTTTACAATTGTCTTGGTTATTTAGAGCTAATTTTCCGTTTTCCTTTTGGAAGCACATACTTTGGTGTTGAGCGCCTGTTAATTTAGTGTTAAATGTTGTTTGATGTGTTAAAGTTTCGGGTGTTATTTTTTTGGAAATCTTTTTCTATTTTATTAATTTGATTGTTTTCATATTTTCTTTTAGTTTGTCTAATTAGCTTCGATGTTTCTTTTCTGACTTCCAAAAAGGTGTTATAATTTATTTGTTTTTTTACTGTTCCAATCTTTGAATGCTTTACTTCGGCTTAATACTTCTTGCTCGCAAACTTCATCCCACCACGGATGTTTTCTACGTTTTTGTAAAGGGACCAACTTTAAGGCTGTTTTAATAATTTTTTGTTTCAATTCTTGCCAGTTATGTGCTGGTTGTTTATCAAGCTCTTCTGTTAAGGTTGGTTTTATTATCGTAGGGTCGAACTTTGGTATTAGCAGTTTCTTTAGGATAAGTGTTCGAGGTTTTAAGCTAAGTTTGATTCTAGTCTAGGTATATATATACCACCAACATAGGAATAAATCCCCAGACACATACGCAAACTAAAGAATAACAGAACATCCGATGAAGATGGTATCACCGCGGAACTCTTGAAAAACCTCGGACCAAATTATATAAACAGAAACATTACAAGATGAATAGAAATGTGCTCTTATCCACCCGCTGCACAAGAAGGGAGACAGAACAGATGTGAACAACTACAGAGGAATCTCCTTTCTACAAGTCACTTACAAAATCTTCCCAGCATCCCTTCTCCAGAGAACACAGGAACAACTAGAACACAAAATTGGCGAGTACCAGACAGGCTTTCGCCCTGGTCGCTTTGGCACTAAAGAAATATTTAACTTAAAAACAATACTGAAATACAAAGCTATCAGGAACGTCCCAATCATCTGCACGTTCGTGGACTTCAAAAATCTCTGTCCAATATCCTAGAGAAACAAGGACCCGACCCCAAAACACTACGATTGATCAAGCAGACACTGACCGGCACAATCTCTAAAGTGAAATATGTGGGAGACATTTCCGAACCCTTCCCGATTAAAACCGGAGTACGCCGAGGAGATGGGTTATCCTCACTCTTCTTCAACATGGTCCTGGACAAAGTCATAAGGAAATGGCAAAAAAAACTGAAAAATCAAGGACGCTGGAAACCAATACGCCTCGGACGACCCAAAAACCATATAGAAATATTATGCCTAGCCTTCGGAGACGATGTAGCCATACTCGCCGACAATGAAAAAAGGGCAATCAAACAGATAAAAATCCTCAAGGTGCGGAGAAAGTCGGCTTACAAATCTCCTTTCAAATAACCGAATTATTCTGCTCAAAATTAGATGTCGAAAATTTGCAACACCAAATACGGCAAGATAAATAGGGTCACTCACTTCAAATACCTGGGCGAGATCCTCGAACCCACAGGAGGTGACTCAACACTCAATTACAGTATGTGAAGAGGGCATACGGCAAGACACACAGTATCTATAATACGAAATGCATACCCACACACGCAAAAATAAGGCACTACAACACAGTACTCAAACCAGAGGTATTATACGTAAGCGAGATACACTCCACACAAAAAGCGGCATAGAAAACATACTAAAATAATACAAACTACATTCTAGAAAGACCACAGAAAGAATGTTCAACGTAGCGGCGGACATAAGAAAAAGAAAGTTGAAATAATTCTATGGACCTATCAGTAGACTCCCACCGACAAGACTCACCAACAGAATTCTTACATACATACATGTACTCAAGTCAACAGTACCATGGATCGCACAAGTCAGAGCTGATCTGGGAAAGGCACAAATGGACCCGACAGAGATTGAGGATAGAAGAACGTACAGAAACAAAATACATATGTGGAACGTGACATCAGAGAGCGAAGTTTGGAGGAGATCGGGGACAAGGTGGAAGGAGGAGAAAAAAAGAATCCACGAAGAAAGGATGAGAGAAGTGTGGAGGATCAGAAAGAACACTCGAAAATTAGTCAAAATGATCCAACCGTAGTTTATACGGTCTATACAGTTATACAGTCCAACGGTATATATATATATATATATATATATATATATATATATATATATATATATATATATATATATATATATATATATATAAATATATATATATATATAAGGACAAGAACTATATATTATGAATTCATTCTATAAGATTCGTCGATTCAATATAGTGCAAAAAACCCTGGAAGAAAACAAAGGAATTAATAAAGCTAAACAGAAACTGAGAAACAAAAGAACGCAAATATATGCTTTAAAACGTGAGGATGGCACAGTGTGCAGGGCGCGTACCGAAATGTTAGAGATTGTCAGAAGGTTTTATTCCCAGTTATAAGAAGATCAGAGCCAGTCAGGAACAGCAATACCCACGGAAGAACAATATATAATGCCAGATATCCTAGTGGAGGAAGTAACAAATGCTATAGAATTGATGAAGAATGGCAAGGCTCCAGGAAAGGATAGTGCAACTGTCGAAATGCTAAAAGCTGGTGGTCGGACGTTACATAAAACACTGGCAAAATTATACTCAAAATGCCTCAAAGAACAAAAAGTACCTGACTTATGGAAAAATGCAGAAGTGATCATTTTACATAAAAAAGGAGCACCGGAAGATTTAAGAAACTATCGTCCAATAAGCCTCCTATCAGTGATGTACAAAGTTTTCACTAAGATAATTTCTAAAAGAATATTAAAAAAAACTGAATGACGCACAACCAAGAGAACAAGCAGGATTCAGAAGTGGATTCAGTACAATGGATCACATCGAGGTTGTACAGCAGGTCATAGAAAGGCACAACGAATACACCATGCCACTGTGCTTGGCTTTTATCGACTACGAAAAAACATTTGATTCCATCTCAAAGCATGCGATAATGGATGCACTGCTTAGCCAAGGTGTAGAGAGAGCCTATGTAAGCCTATTAAAATCGATATATGATGGAGCTACAGCCACAATTCACCTTGATGATCTTGAAGTGGGAATTAATATAGAACGAGGTGTACGGCAGGGTGACGCAATATCGCCTATTCTTTTCTCGGCTGGCCTTGAAGAAGTATTCCGTAAACTGGATTGGGAACAGGATGGTGTAAAGATCAATGGTGCAAACTTAAACCATCTTAGATTTGCAGATGATATTATTCTCATTTCACAAGACCCAGAGGAGCTGCAAAGACGCATACAAGAACTGCAAGGGCTGGCGAACCATTTAGCTTGAAAATAAACCAATAAATAAACTTTTGGGAAGGGATTTAGAGTTTGTGGACAGCTTTGTATATCTTGGGCAGAGGATTTCAATGGAGGGGAATACCGCCCGGGAGGTGGAACGGTGTGTTGAATGTGGCTGGCAGGCATTTAGTAGGCTCAACATAGTGTTTAAGAGCAGACTCCCACTTTGCCTGAAAAGAAAAGTATTCGATCAGTGCGTTCTACCCGTTATGACATACGGAAGTGAAACCTGGACACTCACATCGCAATTAATTCAAAAACTTCGGGTGGCACAGAGGGGAATGGAAAGATGTATGCTTGGCATTACAAGACGAGACAGAAAGTCCTGCGCATGGATCGGGGAACAAACAAAAGTCTGTGACATCATTGGAAGAGTAAAACAATTGAAATGGAGATGGGCAGGCCATATAGCGAGGCGATAGGACGACAGATAGACCAAGGCAATCCTGGAGTGGATACCGCTTGATCGCAAACGTCCGCGAAGAAGACCGAAAGCACGATGAATTGATGACATCGTTAAGTATATTGGACCCGAGTGGCAGAGGAAAGCCCAGGACCGTGAAGGTTGGAAGCATGCTGAAGAGGCCTTCATCCTGCAGTGGATCGATACGGGCTGATGATGATGATATATATATATATATATATATATATATATATATATATATATATATATATATATATATATATATATATATATATATATATATATATATATATACAGCATACGTCGGCGCCCTGATGAGTCTAACCACCAACAGACGAATGTTGAAAGTGAGACTTAGGACCGGTTCTACAATGTAAGAATATACCAGGTATAAGCTTTACTCGGAATAAACCGCCGTTACGCCCGTTCTACTGAACGGGTTGGCTACGGACGCTTCAAGTATAGCTTATACCTGGTATATTCTTACATTGTAGAACCGGCCCTAAATTTTCGAAAAATTCAGATAATTTATAAACGATTGAAGATATCAGATTCAAAATCGAGTAAGTTAGGTTTTCAAAGATGGTAAATCCGAATTTGGTACTAGTTTGAGTTCCTAGATGGCGCTTGCTACATACTTTGTGAGGTAGCAAATTAAAGTCTGTCAAGTTTTGAGAATGCTGTGATCAGCTTTTCGGCAGCTACAGCAGCATAGAGTTGCTAACACTTCGAATGATGGACCCTGTACTTTAAAAAAGTGGTCATCGCCAAAATCATTTGATTTTTATAACATGTTCGTGTTTCATGTAAATACTAAAAAAATATAGTTCATATATTGGGTTAAAACTATTGGTTATAAATACTCCTAAACTGAATATGGTAATACCGTAAATTGAAACGGAAACTGGTCCATCGGAATTATGGAAATAATATTCAGATCACCGTTAACGCAACGTCAAAGTTTTTCCTGTAAAAGCGAAAAAATAGCGGTAAATTCAAACCAAGCGGCATCCGTCCCCTCATGAAAAGGCGTGCGATTTCGCACAGGTCATGGTGACTGGTTTCGATGAACGATTCTCTCGCCAGATTGTGACATGATGAACTGCCTAAAAGAGGTAGTTTTTTCCATTATTATTATACAACCGCAAACAATCGTTGATTTACTATCTTTTACAGTTACTGATTTTATGCAAATGTTTTGCTTTTTTAGGATTCGTATGTACTGCGACTGTGTATTGATTATTTATATATGAATTAATATTATCCGGATCCTCCTAAACCATCAAGTATCTTGTTTTGCGCTTTGCACAACTTCTTCCAATCTTTGATTTGGTACCTGGTTTCAGTACAAGCTTCACTCCAGTTGCAGTTCGAGGTTTAAGAATTTGAGATACTTCTTGGTTCCCTGTTTTTGTTGGTCTTCCTCGTCATCTTCTCTTTCATCTTGCTTTCCATACTTCCTAATTCTACCCCATCCTAATCAGGTGACCAAACCATCTTAATTATCGTTCCTCAATCATTGTTGTAAAAGGAATCACTTCTAGCCATTTTCTGATGTCATATCTTATTCTCCTCTATTTACTTAATTTCTCATATCCACGACTGTTATTTTTGATTTACATCTTTTCATTATGTATAGAAGAATAGGAATAAAAACTAGATATAAATTTTGGTCATTGTAGATACTTCCCTCTTGTTAAGGAAAACTGATTTCAAAGCATGGCATAGTCCTGTTGATTGTATTCTCAATTTTCCCTTAACTGTCGATTACTGTTAAGGGAACTGTCGTTTAACCTATCTGCCCATCGGTATTCAGTACATCTTCTTTAGAAAAAGCTAAAAAGCTTCTCAAACACATTTCCTGATTTATTTCTACCCTAAATTGTCTTAAACATTCTTACCATACTAAACTCGAAGAGATTTACCACTAAACCCTAAGTAATTTTTTGAAACTTCTCGGCGCACGTTTCGCTAACCATGTTAGCATCATCAGGAGATGATTTAATCTAAGGAGATTAAATGATTTGGTGTTTAGTGGTAAATCTCTTCGAGTTTAGTATTTCACACTGAAGGTTGCATAGAAGAATTGATTGTTACCATACAACTGACATTATTAGTTCGTTTGGAGAAGTTAAAAATTAAGACATTTACATACAACAAATTTATTTCATAATCATTGTTTAAGATCTCCGGGAATTATATATTGCATTAATATTCTGGCTCTTCTGACAATGTCATCCAAGATTGCTATGAGTAAAGTCGGGCCACCCGACTTTACTCTAACTCCTTTGTGTATAACTAAAGTCTTTGCAAATATATTATCTGTTCTTATGTTTTGGGTTTTAACAGTCCAGTTTTATTCCCCTATTTTCCACTGAGACCATATTTTGTCTCTTGGCAAAGTATCAAAAGCAAAAGTATCAGGCCTCTCCCGACCTGAACCCTGCTTGATTGTCCAGTAATGATCTCTCTAGGTCTCTTCTAAGTGGTGCTGACCTCAAAGACACTCCTCTATAATTATTACATACGCTTACCACCCCAATTTTGTGGATCGGAATTATTACAGCCAATTTCCAATTTTCTGGTGCCAGCTTTATTTTACGTGCCACATTTTTAATCTAATTTAACATGGATATACCGTCCTGTCTCAGGCATTTTGTCATCTCCGACTTTATTCCGTTCTAGCCAGGAGCTTTTACAAAATTCACTTTTTAAGTGTCTCCAAAAGTTCTTCAATTCATATCTCATCCTTTATTTCTTCCATTGCATTGCAGGGGCATGAACTTCATCATTGTCTTCTACCACTTCGTGAAGTTCTGTGAAATATTCCACTTTTGAAGTAAATAACACTTTTATTATTTAGTTTTTAACAGCTTTTTAGTGACATTAGACCCTCTTTCCTCAGGCTTGAAATAACATTTGTACAGTGTGTTCCTAAATTATTAGACATTTTTCAAATAGTTACCATTAGTCCAAGTTTAATATGGACTCGCGGCAGAAGGATCTTTTTTGAGTTAACAAGGGGGACATATTTTATGTTTGAAGTACCAAGTTCAAAAGAAGTTCTATGACGCCAATCTTTCTTACTTTAATGTTCTGTTGTTGCTCTACTGTCGTAGAATACTGTGGAAATACTCCCTCTACGGTCTTGTGGTAATTCCTATATTGTCTAGTTCAAAGTCAGGTACAAATTATTTCAGTTAGCACATGATATAAAGGAGAAGCAAGTACTTGAAAATGGGGCCCTGCTAGGCCATTTTTGTGAAAAGCTGTTTTAATAACTACTTAAATGAAACTAAAAATTAGCATTCTCATCAATGCTACAATAATTATATTGACGTGAACAGAATAGGCAAGAATAAAATCGTTGATTTTAATTTATTTGAGTGCTACAGTTACACATACATTCTTCATAGAACGAAAGCTTAGACATCTTTTCTAGTGTCATCTCTAAAATAAATTCAACCTTATAATAAGAAGATTACAATTTACTGTTAAGTATGTTATATTAGAACAGTTATTAGAAAGTTATTTAGAAAGAAAGTAGTTATTAGAAAACTATTATTTAGGAAATATATGTATTTTAGAAAACTGTATTTATTACAGCAAAGTTACGCCTTATTTATACGAAAAGATTGACTGAGCATACCTTAAAACGTTCTTTGTTTCAGTCTATCAACCAATCTGCTTTATTCTGAATTGTTTAAAACAATATTTTCCGTTTCGTAATAGGTTAACTACACTTCACCAGCGTTGAATGTAAAAGTTGTGACAAAAATCAAGGCCATGCGGATAACGACTTGCAATGAACATCTAATCTAGCAATAATAACGAATGTTTTTGAAACAATGTTCGTTTAAAAATTTAATTTGTATATTATGTAGATAGGATACCTTTAGAAATATTTGTCTGAATATTTTTAGAACGTATCAAAAAATAAGATAACTTTTTAAATAAAATACAAAGTAAATTTAATTGAGGTAGTCGAATTCATTTTAAATAAATAAACAAAGATTGATATCTAAAATTTTTCACTATTTTTAAAATTGTATGTATAACAATTGTTTCGACACACAGTGCCTTTTTCAAATACAAACTATATTAAACTAACGGTGTGAAAAGTAATTACAACCTAAACTGTCCATCGACCTAATAACATGCTAGTGGGGAAATTTTTTTCGTTAACGTTTAGGAGGGCAATATAAGTTTAATATACATAAAATAATTAATAAAACAAGTTATAATAAAGACATTAATTTAACAATTACATATATGGGAAAAGTTATCAAATTAGTGTCGAGATATTTATCAAAAACAAACAATGTAAATATTGTTTTTATAACAAACAATAGCCTAGGACGCCATATTAAAAACAATAAAAATCAAACAAATAAACTGCATAAATCAGGCATTTATTTAATTGCGTGCGGGTCGTGACCAAAAGTCTATGTTGGACAAACAGGAAGATCTCTCTGCTAGGCTCAACGAACATAAAAGAAGTTGTATTAAACAACAAAATAATTCTCATTATGCTAACCACTTAATAGGTTAACGTTAGAAAAACATACTTTCAATGATAATTTTAAAATGTTACAAAATGAGAATAAATGCAAAAAATTAAATCTTTTAGAGAGTCTAGAAAATAATAAAAGAAAAAAATTGGGTATTTTGCTAAATGACCAGATAGACTTGAATGATTCATCATTATTAAACTTATATTGCCCTCCTAGACGTTGACAAAAAAATGAATTAACCCACTATCATGTTTTATGCTATTTTTAGGTTGATGGATATTTTAGATTGTAATTAATTTTCTCATTGTTAGTTTAGCATAGTTTGTATTTGAAAAAGGCTCTCTCTGAAAAGACTATAGTCTCTCTCACTGCAATACACTTATTCCAACGTTTCTTTCAGTTTTTGAAACAGTTTTTATACCCAACTTGTGGTATTTCGTTCAAAGCGTTCAGCGAAGTCTCTTGAATGGCTTCTACGACTCAAAGCGGGGTCCACGAAGTGGATTGTTATAATCGTGGATTTGTTTGGTCAATGGTGCTTACGTTATGTTTAGGGAAAAAGTGAAGGAAAATTCCAGTTTTCCTGAGTGAGGTTGGTTTTCATCTGGTTCTCTACGATCACTGAAATCCTTATACCAGGCGTAAACATTTTTTTGATATGGCTTCATTGCCATAACGCTTTCTCATTTTGTTTTAATGTACGAGGGTTGCTATCGCAAAGTTTGACATTGTTGACTTGTATACGTACTCAGGATTTCATCTCAGTCAAAAAATGGTCAAAAAACTCGGTGAGTATTTTCGTGCGATGATGTGGATGACCACGTCTTCCGATGTGGATTATCTCAACATTAGTACATCGATCAAATCATCATCAGCATCGCCTTTGGGCATGTGGCTACAGTATCACTGGAAAATCGTAGAACGGTCCGTTCTGAATAATACATAACCATTTGTTTGTCAGGAGTCTTTGAAGAAATAGGTAAAAAAACAACCAGCGACGTAGGATTATTCGTCACCATGACAACGCGACCTCTCACACATCGTACCAAACAACTCAATATTTGACGGGTCAAAACATACCCACCAATACGTGATTTGGTCCGTGAAAAATAAACTATGTTTTTCGACGCCAGAAAAAGCGATTGGTGCGTTCAAAATGAATGTTTTGGAGACATCTCAAAGTGTATCGATCAAAACGAAAAATATTTTGAAAAATAATAAAACCAAAATGTATCGAAGAGAAATTATTTATAAACTACTGTGATATGTCAAGGACAGTCATATCATTGTTAAGTGCACGTATTAATTAATTCATTAAAATTAAAGTCATCCTACTTATTAACCATAGTAGTATATCTTTTAAATTTCACGGTTGATAATTCCAAACTTGGCAACACGGTGTAAATCACACCTTACTCGACCGGAATGCTACACAATAATAAGAAAACCCGCGTTCTTATTACGTTAGTACCTCTCACCGAGTTTTGAAGGTGAATCGAAGCAAATACTGGAAATAATATCTAAAACAAATCGTACAGCAACGAAATCATTTAGATATCGCTTACCAAACAGTCACTGGTCGGATTATTCCATTGAAAAATTAAAAGAGATTATTAAACGACCGTGTGCCACGTAACACAGCTGGTCGGTATCGTGAAATTGCTCCAAATTCAAGGACATATGATGTAAACTGAGTGTTGAATTAAAAAAGAACATTTAATTTTTTAACACGACTTTTGATGGCTATTGTTCTTTAATGACGTTCCTTATTAGGCATAGTTTGTGATCTTCTATTGAGTGCATAATTATTAAAACGATTTTAAACAAAATGAAGAACAAACAAAAAATAAATATATGATTTTGAAAGTAATATTTTTAATTTTTTTTGGCAAGATCCAGGGCAAGACGAAATCAGAGCAAAAATGAGGATATATATGGGAGAAATAGCAAAATAATTGTTTTTACTTCTTGAAAAACTTCTTCGCTTCTTTAACAAAGGAGATATCAAAGAATGTAAAAACTATAGAAGGATCACATTAAATAAATTTACCTGGAGTTTTCTTGAGAAACTAGAACGAGTCAATTCGGACCCCACATTCATAAAACGCATTCTAACGTGATGAGACATGGGTTTGATATTTAAACCGTCAACACGCTTCGGAATGACGCCTTCCAACTGAGCCGAAACCGAAAAAACCACGTCAAAGTCGATCAGAAGGACAGACGGTAAATAAAGAATATTATCTGAACGTTTGAGAGAGCAAATTCGGGGAAAAAGGCCAGATTTGTGGAAAGAAAAGTTGGATTTGGCATCACGACAACACACCATCTCACAAGGCTATCATTGTGAACGACTTTCTCGCCAAAAACTTAACAACCACCATATTCATCTGATATAGCTCGGGCCGAAATTCCAAAACAATGAGTCATCTGTGGTGTTTCAATATAGCCGTTTCCGTCTCCATTTATACGTGCTTTAAAACAGACAAGGCTCCTTCCTGTTAGTTTTATATTCAAAGGTTGGGACACTACGTGTTCTATTATTTTCTCGAATCTTGAAACAATTGACTTGGCATTAGAAAACGGCAATCATGTGCTTTCTTTTCCACCTGATTGTTCTCGCAAAATGGATGGATGGACATTGGATGTTTTAGTTTATGGTCCAGCCAAGATGTACTGTAAGACCGAATGTAGCGGTTGGCAAAAAATCTAATGTTGGAAAGGCCTTAGATATTCGACACATCCCTGAACTCGTTTGCAAAACTCTGGATTTAGCCTTGACTCCAAAGAACATCAAGTCCGGGCATCTTTCCATTCAATCAAAACTTTTATGTTCAGTCCGAAATAACTAAACAAAGTGCAAGTGCTACTTCGTTTCAGAACAACTTGAACGAGGAAGAGCATCGGCACATTATTTTAATGGATATTGCTGTACATGAAAGAAAAGAGCCATCAACAAGAAGTGCAACACAACAATTACTGTGACGTTCGTCTTTCTTCAGTTTTAGTAGAGTCTAAAGTCTTTCTTCACTTTTATGTAGAGTTGGACCAGTTAGAGCAGCAACACCTTTGAAAAAGTCCGATCCCGAACGTAAGCCAATGAAAAACCCCATTCTCACTTTACCAGAAAATGTTGCCGTGCTCAAAGAAAAGCAACAGAAGAAGCAGTGCAAAGAAGCGACGACAATCAACACAAGAAAGGCCAGCCAAAAAGCGAAGCTAAACGAATGGGAAAGTCATCGTCGTCGGATATTGATTTTTGTATGATTTGCATAAGAAATTTGCCAGCCGAAATTGCGACTCTTGACTAGTATGTATTGGATTTTCTTTGGCCTTTTGAATGAATTAATCGACTATATAGCCGGTCACGTCAAACCGCATTGGAGCGGTAGTTGGTTCGGTACCAGCGCTCGGATGGTTGTTTCCCTTTCTTTCTTCTGTCTGGTTACTTCCTAAATGTTTGTGTTTGTTTCTAGGCAAGAGTGTAAAATCCGACAACGAATTGTCCCTCAGTCACGCCAGTTAAACGCTGGGTAAGGCCGGATGCCTTCTGAGAAGTGTTCTATGTTGGTCACTCACCACTCGGTGGACTTCCTGATAGACTTATGAGTAAGCACATAACCAAAGGTTGATAACCTGAGGGGGGTGCTGGTCTGGGTTGTTGGTAGCTAATAACCGTGGTTCGGAACCCACATTAAGCTGTCCCAACGTACGGACCACAATTTTTTTTTGCCCAAAATCACATGTTCAAAAAATGAAAAATAACTTTTTTTAATAAACTTGAAGAGATTTACCACTAAACACCAAATTACCTTTTTTGAACTTCTCGACGCACGTTTCGCCAACCATGTTAGCATTAGGCTAAATCATCTCCTGATGAGTAGATGTCAGTGAGGGCTTCTGCATCATATCTCAAAATAATATCAAACCAACGCAGATAGATCATCTGCGCATCGCGGGCATCAGATCATCTGATGCGTTCAAAATACAAAAAAAGATAATTCGAATGATGGGTGGGGTGTCACTACTGGCAACATGTCGACCAATTTTTAAACAATGCAGGATTTTGACTCTACCATCACTATATATTTTGGAGATTATCATCTTTGTTAGGAAAAATTTTGTAGCATTCGTAAAAAATAGTGATTTTCATCACTATGACACACGAGGCTCTGATGAACTTGTTTTACCAATACATTCATGTAAGACAGTTGAACATAATGTTTACTATAGGGGTATATAATAAATTGCCACAACGATTTAAGCATGTTCAGAATGACAACGAATTTAAAAAAATAGTCCGCGAATTTCTTATAAGTCAAAGTTTTTATAGTTTAGAAGAATATATGTCGTATCAATAACTAGATTCAATACTTATTTATGTATACAATGTTTATTTGTGCAAGATTATCATTTCATGTATTATTTCTGAGGTCGTGTCACTGAACATTCTGTCAATTCTGCCAATCCGACTTAATCATGGATATTTTTATTGTTGTGGGGATTGAATAAATACTTTATTAAATTATATACCTTATCAAGAATAAAATATTTATATGTAGGTTTAAATGTTATATATTCTTTGTATGCACAGAAGTGTGGCAATGTGCATGCTCTTGTTTTGACTTGATCCATGCATATTTGTATTGTCTTGAGGATTCAATAAATTATTAATATTATTATATCTCTCTACGCAATTTGAATTTCAAAGTTGCATCAACATTTTTCAAATTTTTCCGTATATTCGCGTCTATCTCCGAAACGGTGAGGGATAGCTTTCCGAAAATAGTTCCAGTGGATCGGACGGGGGACTGTTACGTCAGGAAATGTGTCTTTAACATGGATGGCATTAGATTAAATCATCTCCCGATGATGCTAACATGGTTAGCGAAACGTGCGTCGAGAAGTTCAAAAAAAGTGATTTGGTGTTTAGTGGTAAATCTCTTCAAGTTTAGTGTTTCACACCAAAGGTTCCAATAGAAGAATTGAATAACTTTATAATTTTGGAAGCTGTAAAATAATTTTCATCAGCAAAAGTGTAGGTAAGAACATTACCTTTCCAACGGTATATAGTACTGTGAGAAAAATGTATGTAGTCGAATGCTGACGTCAAAAAACAACCTGTCCCAACCTATGGACGTCTCTCTTATATACAGGGTGATTCACGGTGACTGGTACGTTAGACGTTTAGGGAGAACTACTTAACGTAAAGATTTGAAATTTTAGACACTTATGTAAATAAATATGACGTCACCATTTAAAAGATTTTCTGAGCTGCTGTGTTGCCAAGGCTACTCGTAGTGGATACCAACTTTTTTAAATGGAATACCCCATATAATAATACATTTGTAGATTCTATGCGGTATTTTCAAACTTTTTTGTATCATATATTATACCTATCTTCTGCCATTTCGGAAATAAAAAATATTTTTAAGAAATTTGGCAAAAAACATCCTTGAATATAAAAAGATTTCTTTTTACAACCAACATAGCTAGATATCTGAATTTTTGAATACGGTTCCTTAATGGGTTGCGTTTTGATAGGTTGTTTACAAAATAGTGCGCATTTAATAGAACTTAAAAATTCATCTTACGTAGGAATTTTGAATGAAACACCCTGTATTTTATAGTGGAGCACAGAAGAACAATCAATTCTGTAACTAAAAGTTTTAACAAGGCTCAGTTTCTCAAGCCTGCCGATTGCCCCCAAAGGGTGGATTTTTGTGAAATTTAGTAGTTCATTTCGAGGTAGATCCACATTTTTTACAAAAAATAATCTGGACTGATGAAACAACCTTCCACTGACAATGTATCGAAGCAGCTGGTACCATCTTGACAGTGCTTCAGCACAGTGTAAAGAAGAAGTAACCAGGCAACTCATGAACTATTCCAAGACCGGTGGTTTAGACGTTTGGGTCCGTGGAATTGGCCACAAAGATCACCCGATTTAACTCCTCTTGATTTCTATGGCTGTGGTACAATATTTACAAAACGACTAGAGATGAGTTAAAACATCGGGTGAACCAAGCATTCGCAACCTTAGATCTAATTTAGATAAGAAGAGCCATCCCGGAAGGGGGTCCATATTAGAATGTTGAAGTGTTTGGAGGTAAACGGACAGGGTTTCGAACGTTTGTTATAAAAAATAGTTTTTTAGATAGTATTATGTTTCTAACTTTAATTTTGTGTTATTGTTTACTAGAATAAAATAAACCGTTATCTTTGCTTTAATTACACTATTTCAGTATTTTTGTTTATAAGTCGAAAACCGTTGAAAATAGGTATATCATCATTTAATACTTTTAGATACAGAATTTATCGCCCTTTTGACTCCACTATAAAATACAGGGTGTTTCATTTGAAATTCCAACGTAACATGCATTTTTAAGTTCTATCAAATAGTCACTATTTTGTAAACGCCCTGTATGTAATAAATTAATTCTAATGTCATATAACAACCTATTAAGGAATCCTTGCATTTCATGAACTACTAGACGAACAAACTCATCCGTTATTCAATAAATTAATGAATCCACAAAGATAGCCTCTCAAATTATTCAATAAGGATTACCAAGATACTTTGGTTATATTGGACGCGGGGACGAGACTAACCTAGAAAGATTGATGGTACATGGACGGATGGAGGGTTTTAGTCATGTGGCAGACCTCCAAAACGATAGACAGGTCGAATCAAACGCCTGATTAGATTGTATTGGTTTCCTGTCTGTTTTATAGTGGCATTATACATTATAGAAACAACTACACAAATCCTTTCTTAATTTTGTCATTTCTATTTATATTACAATCATAAAACGATATTTTTACCATTAATTTGCATAGAAGAAACAACCTTCAATGACAATGAATGTTCTTTCTTTGTAGGGATTTATTTAGAATAGATATTTGCTAATATAGAAAATATATTATTTGCTTAACTTTTAGTGTTTTCTTTTTTATTAAACGTAGAAAAAAAAGTAGAATTGTTAATGTTTTATGCACAACTTTTACTTGAGATTAGGGGGAAGTAGGGCAAATTTATAGGTTGATGGGTCACATTTTGTAAGATACTCAACTGAAACCTGAACTTCAAATTCAGCCTACTACGAATTCACAAACGAGGTCAATTCTCGATATTTTGCTTCGCGTTCGAGATATCGAAAAAAGGTTATTAGAAAAAGATGTTCCCCTTAATATCGCTTCTCTATTACAGAAATGTTTTTGTGGGAGTGATATTTATGCCACCTTGAAGGAGATTCAATCCTTCTAATCTGGATATTAGAAGTTTTTGCCTGTGATGTTGATTGATAGTGTTAAATTCCGAAGTAGATCATTAAGGTCAGGCTTTAGGCCAGATCATTAAGGTCAGACCGTGAAATCAGGTATGGGTTTCTTGAACATCCTGAAACATCATATAAAGGATCGTTTTCGATTTCCTGTAGAAAATCTTTGTGATCACTGGAAGAATCAGCGGATTCTGATCAGTTCTCTCCAAATCATTGGCACAGCAAACGACATTTTACTATCTTTCAGCCAACCTGTTAACAACGTTAGATAATTCTTCTGTTGGAACCTTTGGTGTGAAATACTAAACTTGAAGAGATTTACCACTAAACACCAAAACGCTTTTTTGAACTGCTCGACGCACGTTTCGCTAACCATGTTAGCATCATCAGGAGATGATTTAATCTGAAAATCTTTATATTTTTATTTTATAATCTTTAAATCATCTCCTGATGATGTTAACATGGTTAGCGAAACGTGCGTCGAGCAGTTCAAAAAAGCGTTTTGGTGTTTAGTGGTAAATCTCTTCAAGTTTAGTAACGTTAAACAAGTTTTCCAAAATATGTGAAGGCTCATGCTTAGAACTTCTCTCGGTCTCCGATTTTAATTCCGAAATAAAATTTAATTTTTATGATTTAAAGGTGAGCTCACCCTATACAAACTGGCACTATTTACGCCACATATTAAAATTAATCACTATCAATGTAAAATAAAAAACAAATTATATACTCAAAAAACTTACTAGTCACGACATAGAAAATACTACACATTCGGAAGCCGGTAGCCTACTGATGGACTCCTTCTCCATTGGAAATGACTTTGCAGATGCACGGCTTAAGCTGATGAACATAGTTTATTTGACATTTATTTCATTAATGATCCTATTGGAAGGTTTGGTGTGAAACACTAAACTCAAAGAGGTTTACCACTAAACATCAAATAATTTTTAAAGTGATTTGGTTTGACTATGAAACTTTTAACTTCAAAAATGATTTGGTGTTTAGTGGTAAATCTTTTTGAGTTTAGTTTTATAAAAAAATATGTGAGACGACAAATAGTACAGCGTCTCATTTAGCTCGTTATTTTAAAACACCTTTCAGAAAAATGGCCTAGCACGTCCCATTTTCAAGTACCTGTTTTTCCTTTATATCCTGGGGTATTTGAAATTATTTATACCTGACTTTGGAGTACAAAGGTAAGGAGTAGTTTGGTACGACGTATTTTTTTTACAGTAAGAAAGATCCGCCTCACAGAACTTTTTTTAAACCTGGTACTTCAAACATGTTAACCCTTGTTAACCCAAAAAAGGTGCTTCTTCCGCCTCCCCATATTAAGCTTGGATTAATGAAAAAACTTTGTCAAAGCCATGGACAAAAAAGGTAATGGTTTCAAGTACCTACAAGAATTATTTCCTCAATTAAATGATGCAAAACTAAGAAATAGGCATATTTATTGGATCTTAAATAAGGAAACTTCTGGGTGATTTCCGTTTTCGAGAAAAATTAAATAAAAATGATTTGGCAATGATTTTTATCATGTTAAAACAAGTTATACAAGGTGTTCAATATTGTTGTTCATTTTTGTAGGTATAATTAAGAGAGGTCGATTTAAGGTATAATGATTTTATTATTATAACATTATAGTACAATGTTTGGAAATTTATATAGCAAAAATAATACTGTCGAGATGGCGGCCCTCGAAAACGTGCTATCACATGTGAAAAGAGCAAAACATTGCCCTTTTGATAACCCACCAAGCAAAAAATCAAGTGGAGTTAAATCTGGACTTCCGGGGGGGGGGGGGTCATACGTAATCACATTACGTATGACACGTAGTGCCGTCTTGCTAAAACCAACTCTCCTCGTTATATCCTCCAAATTCTTGCAATGGTTGATGGAAAAAACTAACTGGATTAAAATTGTACCGGTTTACCTCTGACATCTTCAAATAAGTATGGGCCAATTATGCCTCTAGCTGAAAATGCAGCCCATGCAACAACTTTTGGGCTATGCAGTGGTTTTTCGTGTTTTTCCTTGAGATTTGCCTCCGCCCAGTACGTGCACTTTTGCTTGTTTACATGGCCGTTTAAGTCAAACTTAGCCTTCGTTGTTTTTCTTTCTTTCTTCTGTCTGTTTACTTCCTAAATGTTTGTGATTGTTTCTAGGCAAGAGTGTAAAATCCGACAACGAATACCCCTCAGTCACGCCAATTAAAGGCTGGGTAAGGCCGGATGCCTTCTGAGAAGTGTTCTACGTTGGTCACTCGCCAGTCGGTAGGTTTCCTGATAGACTTATGGGTAGGGTTTGTCGGAAGCTGATGACCGCGGTTCAGAACCCACGTTAAGCTGTAGGTCCACTCGCTAAATAGCCTAGTTGCTGATGCGCCTCTAACCCTAACACTTTACTTTTACTTTACTAATTTAGAGTTGATCCTGTAGTTTCAAACTATTGTATACATTTCTTTATTAAATTAACACTTGTGCCTAGTTTATGTCGTGTAAATTATATTCGATCCTATAAAGACGACGAGCCGTTGTAAACGAATTATTGTTTTAATGATATGCGCGAACACAGAAGACACGTTGTTGTCCGGTGAAACCCTCAATGGCAATCAATTTTCACTGAACCAAGTGTCGATGTAAAGTTAACATGACCAGCGCGTTCTGCACTACCTAGGAGGAAACTAATAACTAAATAAGAACGACTTTTCTGAACACCTGGTATAAAATATTTAAAATATGTATTATATTCGGCTATATTTTATTGATAGTGATTTTTTTTCTTTGCAGGTCAGCCCTCCAAACACTCCATAAAGTCAGTGCCAAGGCGCGCGACAGCAATTATTTTCAAGGTGGAGGCACACACTCCTGGGTCGAATACTACGAGAGGCACGTCTCCTCCGACCGATCCTGTCTTAACGAATGGCATGCCATGGATTGTTTGGAATCAAGGAGGCCACCGTCGCCGGATTCGATCCGAGCTCGACCCACTGAACGAGAAGAAACTGAAACGGTAGGCTAATATTTCAACTAGGATATAACAAAATAGTTGCGTCAATTCCTTTGTTTATAAATAAAGGGTTATACAGAGTATGGGGGAAAAATAACGAAACTTAATAAAAGTAAACTACTAGCGCCATCTATTAAGACAATATAAAAATTTGAAAGCTGTAATCTCCTCTATAAAACAAGACCGCCATCATTAGATTCGATCAACGGATTTTCAAGTTATAGAGCTTAAAGTGACAGTACCTTTTGTCGTGTCCTCACAAAAACATACCTAACAGTATTTTGATTTGACTTGTTGTTTTTGTATGTGATTTACTAGTATGGAAAACAAGCGAAAAATAGACAGGGAACGCAGAACATTCAAAGATCAATGGAACTTTCAATATTGCCTGATTGAGTCCAGTAATAAGGCGTTATGCTTGATTTGCAATGAAACCATAGCTGTTCTTAAAGAACATTAAACGTCATTATGACACGAAACATTTTCAAGTTTACTCAGAATATACAGGAAATTTACGGACAGAAAAATTTGAAGCTTTGAAGCGCAGCAATCTTTGTTTACGAAAGTTAATACTGAACAAGAGGCTGCAACTCGTTCCAGCTTTCGCCAGCTCTTGAAATAGCAGTACGTGGAAAAATAGACAGGGAACGCAGAACATCAAAGATCAATGGAACTTTCAATATCGCGTGATTGAGTCCGGTAATAAGGCGTTATGCTTGATTTGCAATGAAGCCATATCCGTTCTTAAAGGACATAACATTAAACGTCATTATGACACGAAACATTTTCAAGTTTACTCAGAATATACAGGAAATTTACGGACAGAAAAATTTGAAGCTTTGAAGCGCAGCAATCTTTGTTTGCGAAAGTTAATACTGAACAAGAGGCTGTAACTCGTTCCAGCTTTCGCCAGCTCTTGAAATAGCAGTACGTGGAAAAATAGACAGGGAACGTAGAACATCAAAGATCAATGGAACTTTCAATATTGCGTGATTGAGTCCGGTAATAAGGCGTTATGCTTGATTTGCAATGAAACCATAGCCGTTCTTAAAGAACATAACATTAAACGTCATTATGACACGAAACATTTTCAAGTTTACTCAGAATATACAGGAAATTTACGGACAGAAAAATTTGAAGCTTTGAAGCGCAGCAATCTTTGTTTACGAAAGTTAATACTGAACAAGAGGCTGCAACTCTTTCCAGCTTTCGCCAGCTCTTGAAATAGCAGTACGTGGAAAAATAGACAGGGAACGCAGAACATCAAAGATCAATGGAACTTTCAATATTGCGTGATTGAGTCCGGTAATAAGGCGTTATGCTTGATTTGCAATGAAACCATAGCCGTTCTTAAAGAACATAACATTAAACGTCATTATGACACGAAACATTTTCAAGTTTACTCAGAATATACACGAAATTTACGGACAGAAAAATTTGAAGCTTTGAAGCGCAGCAATCTTTGTTTACGAAAGTTAATACTGAACAAGAGGCTGCAACTCGTTCCAGCTTTCGCCAGCTCTTGAAATAGCAGTACGTGGAAAAATAGACAGGGAACGCAGACCATCAAAGATCAATGGAACTTTCAATATTGCGTGATTGAGTCCGGTAATAAGGCGTTATGCTTGATTTGCAATGAAACCATAGCCGTTCTTAAAGAACATAACATTAAACGTCATTATGACACGAAACATTTTCAAGTTTACTCAGAATATACAGGAAATTTACGGACAGAAAAATTTGAAGCTTTGAAGCGCAGCAATCTTTGTTTACGAAAGTTAATACTGAACAAGAGGCTGCAACTCTTTCCAGCTTTCGCCAGCTCTTGAAATAGCAGTACGTGGAAAAATAGACAGGGAACGCAGAACATCAAAGATCAATGGAACTTTCAATATTGCGTGATTGAGTCCGGTAATAAGGCGTTATGCTTGATTTGCAATGAAACCATAGCCGTTCTTAAAGAACATAACATTAAACGTCATTATGACACGAAACATTTTCAAGTTTACTCAGAATATACACGAAATTTACGGACAGAAAAATTTGAAGCTTTGAAGCGCAGCAATCTTTGTTTACGAAAGTTAATACTGAACAAGAGGCTGCAACTCTTTCCAGCTTTCGCCAGCTCTTGAAATAGCAGTACGTGGAAAAATAGACAGGGAACGCAGAACATCAAAGATCAATGGAACTTTCAATATTGCGTGATTGAGTCCGGTAATAAGGCGTTATGCTTGATTTGCAATGAAACCATAGCCGTTCTTAAAGAACATAACATTAAACGTCATTATGACACGAAACATTTTCAAGTTTACTCAGAATATACACGAAATTTACGGACAGAAAAATTTGAAGCTTTGAAGCGCAGCAATCTTTGTTTACGAAAGTTAATACTGAACAAGAGGCTGCAACTCGTTCCAGCTTTCGCCAGCTCTTGAAATAGCAGTACGTGGAAAAATAGACAGGGAACGCAGACCATCAAAGATCAATGGAACTTTCAATATTGCGTGATTGAGTCCGGTAATAAGGCGTTATGCTTGATTTGCAATGAAACCATAGCCGTTCTTAAAGAACATAACATTAAACGTCATTATGACACGAAACATTTTCAAGTTTACTCAGAATATACAGGAAATTTACGGACAGAAAAATTTGAAGCTTTGAAGCGCAGCAATCTTTGTTTACGAAAGTTAATACTGAACAAGAGGCTGCAACTCTTTCCAGCTTTCGCCAGCTCTTGAAATAGCAGTACGTGGAAAAATAGACAGGGAACGCAGAACATCAAAGATCAATGGAACTTTCAATATTGCGTGATTGAGTCCGGTAATAAGGCGTTATGCTTGATTTGCAATGAAACCATAGCCGTTCTTAAAGAACATAACATTAAACGTCATTATGACACGAAACATTTTCAAGTTTACTCAGAATATACACGAAATTTACGGACAGAAAAATTTGAAGCTTTGAAGCGCAGCAATCTTTGTTTACGAAAGTTAATACTGAACAAGAGGCTGCAACTCGTTCCAGCTTTCGCCAGCTCTTGAAATAGCAGTACGTGGAAAAATAGACAGGGAACGCAGACCATCAAAGATCAATGGAACTTTCAATATTGCGTGATTGAGTCCGGTAATAAGGCGTTATGCTTGATTTGCAATGAAACCATAGCCGTTCTTAAAGAACATAACATTAAACGTCATTATGACACGAAACATTTTCAAGTTTACTCAGAATATACAGGAAATTTACGGACAGAAAAATTTGAAGCTTTGAAGCGCAGCAATCTTTGTTTACGAAAGTTAATACTGAACAAGAGGCTGTAACTCGTTCCAGCTTTCGCCAACTCTTGAAATAGCAGTACGTGGAAAAATAGACAGGGAACGCAGAACATCAAAGATCAATGGAACTTTCAATATTGCGTGATTGAGTCCGGTAATAAGGCGTTATGCTTGATTTGCAATGAAACCATAGCCGTTCTTAAAGAACATAACATTAAACGTCATTATGACACGAAACATTTTCAAGTTTACTCAGAATATACAGGAAATTTACGGACAGAAAAATTTGAAGCTTTGAAGCGCAGCAATCTTTGTTTACGAAAGTTAATACTGAACAAGAGGCTGTAACTCGTTCCAGCTTTCGCCAGCTCTTGAAATAGCAGTACGTGGAAAAATAGACAGGGAACGCAGAACATCAAAGATCAATGGAACTTTCAATATTGCGTGATTGAGTCCGGTAATAAGGCGTTATGCTTGATTTGCAATGAAGCCATAGCCGTTCTTAAAGGACATAACATTAAACGTCATTATGACACGAAACATTTTCAAGTTTACTCAGAATATACAGGAAATTTACGGACAGAAAAATTTGAAGCTTTGAAGCGCAGCAATCTTTGTTTACGAAAGTTAATACTGAACAAGAGGCTGTAACTCGTTCCAGCTTTCGCCAGCTCTTGAAATAGCAGTACGTGGAAAAATAGACAGGGAACGCAGAACATCAAAGATCAATGGAACTTTCAATATTGCGTGATTGAGTCCGGTAATAAGGCGTTATGCTTGATTTGCAATGAAGCCATAGCCGTTCTTAAAGGACATAACATTAAACGTCATTATGACACGAAACATTTTCAAATTTACTCAGAATATACAGGAAATTTACGGACAGAAAAATTTGAAGCTTTGAAGCGCAACAATCTTTGTTTACGAAAGTTAATACTGAACAAGAGGCTGTAACTCGTTCCAGCTTTCGCCAGCTCTTGAAATAGCAGTACGTGGAAAAATAGACAGGGAACGCAGAACATCAAAGATCAATGGAACTTTCAATATTGCGTGATTGAGTCCGGTAATAAGGCGTTATGCTTGATTTGCAATGAAGCCATAGCCGTTCTTAAAGGACATAACATTAAACGTCATTATGACACGAAACATTTTCAAATTTACTCAGAATATACAGGAAATTTACGGACAGAAAAATTTGAAGCTTTGAAGCGCAGCAATCTTTGTTTACGAAAGTTAATACTGAACAAGAGGCTGTAACTCGTTCCAGCTTTCGCCAGCTCTTGAAATAGCAGTACGTGGAAAAATAGACAGGGAACGCAGAACATCAAAGATCAATGGAACTTTCAATATTGCGTGATTGAGTCCGGTAATAAGGCGTTATGCTTGATTTGCAATGAAGCCATAGCCGTTCTTAAAGGACATAACATTAAACGTCATTATGACACGAAACATTTTCAAGTTTACTCAGAATATACAGGAAATTTACGGACAGAAAAATTTGAAGCTTTGAAGCGCAGCAATCTTTGTTTACGAAAGTTAATACTGAACAAGAGGCTGTAACTCGTTCCAGCTTTCGCCAGCTCTTGAAATAGCAGTACGTGGAAAAATAGACAGGGAACGCAGAACATCAAAGATCAATGGAACTTTCAATATTGCGTGATTGAGTCCGGTAATAAGGCGTTATGCTTGATTTGCAATGAAACCATAGCCGTTCTTAAAGAACATAACATTAAACATCATTATGACACGAAACATTTTCAAGTTTACTCAGAATATACAGGAAATTTACGGACAGAAAAATTTGAAGCTATGAAGCGCAGCAATCTTTGTTTACGAAAGTTAATACTGAACAAGAGGCTGCAACTCGTTCCAGCTTTCGCCAGCTCTTGAAAAAGCAGTACGTGGAAAAATAGACAGGGAACGCAGAACATTCAAAGATCAATGGAACTTTCAATATCGCGTGATTGAGTCCAGTAATAAGGCGTTATGCTTGATTTGCAATGAAACCATAGCCGTTCTTAAAGAACATAACATTAAACGTCGTTATGAAACGAAACATTTTCAAATTTACTCAGAATATACAGGAAATTTACGGACAGAAAAATTTGAAGCTTTGAAGCGCAGCAATCTTTGTTTACGAAAGTTAATACTGAACAAGAGGCTGCAACTCGTTCCAGCTTTCGCCAGCTCTTGAAATCACAAAACGTGAAAAATCATTCACCGATGGAGAAATGATCAAAGAATGCGTAATAGCAGTAGCCGAAGAAATGTCCCGAAAAGGTCAATTTATTTAAAACTACGTTGTAATCTGCTCTATAAACGATAAAATCTATAAAACCAATCCAAGACTTATATAAGGATATATATATATATATATATATATATATATATATATATATATATATATATATATATATATATATATATATATATATATATATATATATATATATATATATATATATATAGTCAGAATTTTTTATATTTTCTGTTCACCCGTGTTTGTTTAGAATATTTTTTGTTAGTATTCTTAGTATTCCATTTGATTTTTAAAATCAATGTTTATATTTTTTTTTAGGTCATTCGGGCTACCTTGAAGGAAATTATGATGTCCGTGGATCTGGACGAGGTGACTTCCAAGGTTATCCGAACGCGTCTCGAGGAACAGCTGGACATGGACTTGGCCGAATATAAGAGCTTCATCGATCAGGAGATGCTGGTCATCTTAGGTCAAATGGACGCGCCGACGGAAATCTTCGACCACGTGTTTCTTGGAACGGAATGGAACGCTAGCAATTTTGAAGAGTTACGAAAAAATGGGTAAGATATATCAAGATACCAGTCGTGTCATCTCCTGTAATTAATTGTTTTTGTTCATTTTCAGCGTGGGCCACATTTTGAACGTTACAAGGGAAATTGATAATTTTTTCCCCGGTTCGTTTCAGTATATGAATATACGCGTTTATGATGACGAGAGAACTGACTTGCTGAAGCATTTCGACGATACTTTCAAATACATTTCAAAAGCCCAAAGCGGAAATTCCAAAGTGAGTAGAGTAAATTTATTCTATTTTCGTTCACTATTTATTTTTAGAAATTTAATAATTTAAATTAAAATTCGGCACCCTACGCTATATCTTTAGGTACTGTGATCACAACTTTCTCAATTTTTCTGTGTTATTGTTTATAATGTGATCCTAAATGACCATGCTATGAATCGAAGTCACAAATCAAACAATAAACGTTTTAATTGTCGAGTGACTGTCGATAACTTCGCCACACTGCGTGAAAGAATTTCTTGCCTGAATTTTTCAACCTTATCCCTCTTTTCGTCTTAAGGACGAAGAAGGTCATCTGCTTTTGGTAGGTCACGGCGAAGAGCTCCGCCTTCTCGTCCCCGGTGACGGCGTGACTAGCACCCGTCCTCAGGGGGGGGGGGGGGGGGGACTGGCGCTCGTACCTTTCCCACCATGGATTTGGCCGTTTTCCAATGTGATCGATTGACTCCAAGAACTCATCCCATCTGCCGGCTCTAAGCTCTCTGAGAGCCCGTCGAGATACTCTCTTTTGGCTTCGTTTGCACGTCGCCCGAGCTCAGGGTCGCCAGTCAGGTGAAAGCGTCTGTAGAGCCTGTTTTTGATGCGAATCTTCTCTTTTACCTCGAACGGAATTTCCAGGGTGATCCGAGAAGAATCGGGGGAAGTTTTAATCGCCACGTGGGTGGCTTTATGTTTTTAGTTAGTTTTTCGACCGCCATCTTCGAGTTGCTGAATGCTACCGATTCTTGGATTGGGGCCACTATTTTGCAAATCCTCTTGGAATTTGCTCCAGGAAATGTTGGATATTTTGAAATCTTCACCAAATGGGCCATGTTAAAGTTGAATGTCAATCTGTTTTTCTCTCTAATTCGTTGTCGAACAGCGTCACAATCTATCTCGCTCTATCACATTTGTCCATTTCACACTGGTGTCGTTTTGTGAGGAAGTTTAATAACGTTTTTTCATTTGAAGAAAACGACTGGTGAAAGTTATTGATTGTTGGTTGATGCTTATGGCCAACATGCTTGGCCACCGAAAAAACTTGTGAACGATGATTTAAACACTTTAACAGTGATGATTTTGATATAAAGGACAAAGAGCGTCTAGGACAGCCAAAAAATTTTGAATATTCAGTTTTACATTTTCGACATTATTAAACAAAACGTCTGTTTAGAATACCATTAGTAGAATAGTTAAAATTTTTAAGGATTTTCCAATTTTTTTAAAAATTTTCTTTTGTATTTGAATAAATTATTGAAGTAATTAGATTCATAGCCTCCAGTTATATTAAACCTATATTTTTTAGGTATTAGTACATTGTAAAATGGGTATTAGTCGTTCTGCCAGTGTTGTGATCGCATACGCCATGAAAGCTTATAACTGGGATTTTCCCAAAGCTATCCAATATGTAAAAGAACGACGGAACTGCATCAAACCAAATTCCAACTTTTTGGCTCAACTTGAAACTTATCAAGGTAAGAAGATATACTTTGTTGTAACAAAAAGTTGAAATTTAGGAAATTGCCTTTTAAATTTTGAAAATGATATGTACAGGTTAGTTTTTAGTAATTTTTATTAATAGTTCTGCTTTCCCACTAAAAATACGATACATGTTGCAGTTTAGTTCATGGATCGTTTGGGGGATGATTCTAAACATAACCACACTAAAAGTTCTTCAAGCACTTCTGATGATCCTTTTCAATATCCATATCTTTGAATATCTTGTAAGTCCGAATTATGCTTGATCCTTCAATTTCCATTATTATTCACAGCACCAAAAATAATCTCCTTTCAAACACTGAAATCATCACTTCTATAAGTGTCTACTGGCCGAATTAGTGTTTTATAGACTTCAACTGTTGTGCTTATTTTATACAGGGTGTTTGTGGTATCGTTTGCCAAATTAAAATGGCCGATAGGAGCGATCCAATCTCTTCAGCCTCAATAAAACATTATTGGGCCCACAGGTTTTTTATGTTAATTATTTAATTATTTATTTGAAAAAATTCAAAAGTCAACATTGAAACTTGAATTATACAAAAAAGTTATTGGTATAGCATCCAATTTTTTTTTTGTGTAATATTGTAGGGTTCTACGAAAATCAAAATTAGATTCAGCGACATCTATTTTTTTTTATAGACTGGCAAAGTTTTTGCTCAAAGTCAAGCTCAATTTTGAATTGCATATTAAAAAAAACTAAAAGCGATCGTGGCCTTTGAATTCTTTATCAAACATTTCTGATTTATCCTCTTTCTAAGGGCATGCATTCATGCCATACAACGTTTTACTAACTTCACTGATTACGCATTAAGCTGGCTCCACACCAATAAAAATTTGTGTGTGAGTGTTGATTTTACTGGAACAATTTGTTTCAATTGTCTGATTGAAAACAGATGGTTCGTGTGCGTGCTGTGCGGCGACAATATTTGTGTGTCAGAGCGTCTACATTGCCGGGCAGGCACACCACATACAACACATACAGCCCAATGCAAATTACACTGGGGAACAGCAATTTTGTTGACTTGGATCTGTTTCCATTACAGACAATTTCCATTATGAAACGATTGAGTCAACACGCCACCTATAATAAACTCGGTGATACAAGTATCATCATTTCAGTAGCACATGTTCTATCAAATTTGAAAATGGACAGAAGTATCTACATTCGATATAATCGTTTGTAGTTTATAAATTGTTAATAATCATTCGAGTTAATAATTTGTTAATAACACTGGGGAACAGTCATTTTATTGACTTGGATCTGTGACTTGTTTTTAACTAATTTTTCATCTCTGAATTCAAAAATATTCAGTTTTTCTCTATCACGTCAAGTTCTCAAGTTACAGCATACCCCTCATTTTACCAGTTTACCAGTTAGTTTTAACAGTGTACATACGAAAGGAAATAAGGTGAGATCTGACCAAATAGATTAGAATATTTTATTCATACAGAGGTTAACATATTATTAAAAGTTAAATTGTGTTTATACAAAAAAATAAATAAAATATATTATGGTAAAAATTTCTTCTTATAGTTTTTCCTGGAGTGTTCAGTGGACATTCTCGCTTGATGCTCCAATAGTAGTCAGCCATCATACTGACATCCCATCTACCTTGATACCGCGCTTCCATAACCTTTAGATCTTGGTGGAATCGCTCGCCCTGTTCGTCACTAACAGCACCAAGATTTTCTGGGAAGTTAGCAAAATGACTATGTAAGAAATGCAGTTTGATGCTCATGTTGCAACCAAGCTTTTGAAAGCTCTCCAAGAGTTGTTAAACAATTTCGATGTAATTCGGGGCTCGTGTATTTCCAAGAAAGTCTTTAACAATATTTTTAAAAGCCAACCAAGCATTCCTTTCAAGTTCGGTCATTGTTTCAGTGAAATTTTCATCTTTAACGAGTTACCGAATCTGTGGACCATCAAACACACCAGCCTTTATCTTTTCATATGACAGGCTAAGGAATGCCGAAATGATATACTTAAAGCAGTCTCCTTCAATTGACAAAGCCTTAACAAATTGCTTCATGAGACCTAGTTTTATATGAAAAGGCGGAAATACAATCTTCTTTCTGTCGACAAGTGGCTGATTTAAAATGTTTGGATCACCAGGTCTTAGGTCATATCTTGCCGGCCAGTTCGATTGCACCCAATGCTTCTCACGAGCTCTGCTGTCCCATATGCACAAAAAACAGGGATACTTGGCATACCCGCGTTGCTGGCCAAGAAGGAAACAGACCATTGTAACGTCAACACAGATGATCCATTGGTGCATGTTATATTGCAACAAGTCAATGACTTTCTTTATGTCGCCATATTCTTCACGCAAAGAAACTGAATGACCTATTGGGACTGTACCGTATAAATTTCCATTATGTAGGAGAACATACTTCAAGTTACGCTTTGAGCTATCTATAAACAATCGCCATTCAGTTGCGTTATAGTTAGAAATGGCAAATTCTTTCATTAAACCTTCTACGTTCTGGCAATATACAAATCCGTCATTATTTCTGAAGTACTGCCTAAATTCACTTTCTCTGGATCGATAGTAAGTGACTTTAGCTCCTTTGTCAAGCAAATTTTTTTCGTGCAGTCTTGATGCTAATAATTCCGATGCTTTTTTGGATAGTCCCAGATCTCGTGCTAAATCGTTCAATTCATGTTGATTGAATCCTTTACGAACAGAATCATTGGAAACTTTGAATTCTTCGTCGGTAGAGTCACTTCGATCTTCACTTGATTCACATTCTTGTATTTCTATAGAAGGTAATTCTTGAAAATCTGGCACTGGAATTTCAGCTGAATGAGGCACAGGGCGTATAGCTGACGGTAAACTAGGGTACTCAATTTTATGTTTGTTTTTCTTGTTGAATCCTGATGTTTTCACTATGCAAAAGTAGCAATCGCTTAAGTGATCTTTGGGCTCTCGCCAAACTATTGGCATACCAAACGAAAGTTTATTACGTGTTCTCTTCGTCCACATTTGTAAACTCTCTACACGCTGCTTGCACACTTTATGAGGGGTCCATGATTTATCTTGGTCACCTATTTTCACTTTAAAATAAGCAAAATAGGCTGGCCTGACAAATGTACTAACATTAGTCCGTTGAATGGGGATGGTAAAACTGCCACATATATAACAAAATGAATCAGGGCTGTTTAAGCACTTACGACGAGAACTACCAGAGGCAGACATAACGAAAATCTGTAGTTGTGTATGTATACTTTGACTTCACTATATCAGAGCGACACAGACCCGCGTACTTTAGCATCTCATGCCTAACTGACCGAACTAGTTGTGGATGTCGCAACGTCACTCACGCTCCCCACTCCTAGGTCGAAGAAGATTCGCCGGTAGGAGAGCAGTAGTGACTTCTGTGATTCGCCAAGCTTAGTCGGATGCGCAACAACTGTAGAGAAAAAACTTGACGTGATAGAAAAAAACTAAATAAAGTTTTGAAATTAGCATGTCAATTTACGTATAAAACAGCTTAAATATCGAACTCAACAGAAATTATTTTTCAAATTGTTCCCCAGTGTTAATATTGATGTGAACTCAGCTTTAGGCTGATATTCGATATTACTTATTTGCGTAAATAACACACGCTAAATAGGTAGAAAATGCTATCTCACTCTTGCGCAGTGAAGTCTGGCTGCTTTCTCTGTCTTAAATGGGGTATTAACGTTCTTTGGACTTGAAGTAAAATTAAAATCTTACTAATCAATCTTTTAATTAATCACAAATCTTGCTTGAACACTGGAGCTTAACAGTCAGGGAGTATTTAAATAATGTTTTCCCAAATTCGTGGATTGGGTGGGGTGGCCCTATTCCATTGCCTCCACGGTCCCCAGACCTAATTCCGTTGGATTTTTACATCTGGGGACCGACAAAAGGACTTGTATACGTCCCAAAAGTTGAAACTAGAGAAGCCGCCAATTCCAACGCATGGGGCGGCTTTCGTCATAATTAAAGAAGAAATTCTACTACGTACTACTACGGTAGAAATGAGTCGAATATTGCGCGCGTGCATATGTAACGGAGATCAGCAATTCGAGCAAGATTTGTGATTAATTAAAACATTGATTATTAACATTTTATTTTTACTTCAAGTCCAAGGAAGGTTATCGAATATCAGCCTAATGCGTCCCGATATACAAAGTTAATTAGTGAAGTTAGTAAAACGTTTTTATGGCATGAATACATACCGTTAGAAAGAGGATAAACCAGAGATTTCTTTTAAAAAATTCGAAGACCACGATCCCTTTAAGTTTTTTTTTAATAAGCAGTTCAAAATTGAGCTTTAAATTTATTTTTACTTCTTTCAAAAACTTTGCGAGTAATTTTGATTTTCATAGAACCCTACAGCATTGCACATTAAAATAAAAAAATAATTTGGAGACTATACCAATAACTTTTTTTTTCTAATTCAAGTTTCAATACTGACTTTTGGAATTTTTCAAATAAAGAATTGAATAATGAACATAAAAAACTTGTGGGCCCAATAATGCTTTATGGAGGCTGAGATCCCTCCTATCGGCCATTTAAATGTGGCAAACGATTCGTCAAACACCCTGTATGTTTATATCTTAGGTGAGTCAACAGGGAGTAAGTATATTTATTACCCTTCATAATACGACGTCTCCTGTGATATTGTTTTCGCCTAGTTTGCTTCCCAGATAAGTAAACTCCTTCATAAATTCAATGTTTTCTTTCCTATCACATTTGTTTTGTCTATATTTATTTCTAGAGTGGATCTCTAATCTGTATTTCTTCATAGGACTCTCGTAATGATCTTTTTCATCAAGTTAAAATGTTTAGGTTATCTTCATGCCCTACTATCTGTTTTCCTTTGTCCAATATTATCCTGTTTAATCGATCACTTATTGTTTTCATTGCATTTTTGTTTCTGGAGTTTAGGGATTAATCCCCATAATATACACGATCATCAAATTCAAGAAACCACTGGAGTTCGAACGCTCAAGTGCATTTTTATTTTGTCTAAACTCACATAAAAAGAACTCACGTTTATTGATTTGATATTTGCAGTCAACGTTTAACCTCCTAATTACAATTCCTGAAACTATTCGGTCTAATATCATACACAGTGTGTCGGAAAAATAACCGGAATTTTTCTCTATAAAACGAGACCGCCATCATTAGAATTGATCAACGGATTTTATGTTATAGAGCTTAAAAACACAATGTAACAAAGAGCTCAGATTAAATGTTGTTTCAAGCTCGGTAAAACATTTATAGAAACATTTGAATTGATGACAAACGTTTATAATAATGTTTGCTGATCAAGTACACGTGTGTTCGAGTAGTGTAAGCAATTCCAAAATGGTCGTGATGCTCTGGAAGACAACTCAAAGCCAGGCCTGCCAAAAAAAAACAAAAATCGCGATGATTTTATGGAAAAAGTGCGTTAAATAATCGCCTACAATGATTCATGAAAGTTTGAGAAAGGATTTAAACAAATGGAAAGTTTATGGTCGATTCGCGCCTTAGTTGAGAACCAAGAAATTGTTCGCGTTGAACATTCCAAGGACCTTGCAGCCAGAAGGAACTAAACATTTCTGGAATCGATTGTAACTGGTGATGAGACTTGTGGTGGTGTTTCAAGGACGCTCCTCAAACAAAGTGCTACGTGGAAGTGCCCAAGCTCTCCGAAATCGATAAAATTGCGTTACCGGAATTCACGAGAGAAGACAATTTGAAGTAATGTCTGAATGATTGTGGCGTGTTCATATATTTTTTTCTTTATTTGGGTTTTTCGCCACGATCTAAAACTCAAAAAATATCAAAAATATCTGTTCTTAAGTAAATGCAGAATCAGTGGGTAAAAAAACAAAAAACCAAACGGAGACAAATCTCTCAGCGATTCTTTTCTGTAATAAATTTGCCTAACGGTAATTTTGAAAATGGAGGGAGAAGACCTCTCGAAACGTTAACGTTAAAAGTTTGTATTAATTTTAGAACATTTTTATATATTTGTCTCGGTCTGGTTTTTTGTTTTTACCCAGTGATTCTTTATTTACATAAGAACAGATATTTTTTGAGTTTTGGATCATGGCGAAAAACCCAAATAAAGAAAAAAAATAAAAGGCAATGTTGATTTGCCATTGTTCGTTAAGTTTTGGCGAAAAAAACAAGTCTGTATGCTTCAACAGCTTCTGTATTTGCCTGATTTATCTATGTGTTTCTGTTTAGGTTATGTTCATGCCCTACTATCTGTTTTCCTTTGTCCAATATTATCCTGTTTAATCGATCACTTATTGTTTTCATTGCATTTTTGTTTCTGGAGTTTAGGGATTAATCCCCATAATATACACGATCGTCAAATTCAAGAAACCACTGGAGTTCGAACGCTCAAGTGCATTTTTATGTTGTCTAAACTCACATAAAAAGAACTCACGTTTATTGATTTGATATTTGCAGTCAACGTTTAACCTCCTAATTACAATTCCTGAAACTATTCGGTCTAATATCATACACAGTGGGTCGGAAAAATAACCGGAATGTTTCTCTATAAAACGAGACCACCATCATTAGAATTGATCAACGGATTTTATGTTATAGAGCTTAAAAACACAATGTAACAAAGAGCTCAGATTAAATGTTGTTTCAAGCTCGGTAAAACATTTATAGAAACATTTGAATTGATGACAAACGTTTATAATAATGTTTGCTGATCAAGTACACGTGTGTTCGAGTAGTGTAAGCAATTCCAAAATGGTCGTGATGCTCTGGAAGACAACTCAAAGCCAGGCCTGCCAAAAAAAACAAAAATCGCGATGATTTTATGGAAAAAGTCCGTTAAATAATCGCCTACAATGATTCATGAAAGTTTGAGAAAGGATTTAAACAAATGGAAAGTTTATGGTCGATTCGCGCCTTAGTTGAGAACCAAGAAATTGTTCGCGTTGAACATTCCAAGGACCTTGCAGCCAGAAGGAACTAAACATTTCTGGAATCGATTGTAACTGGTGATGAGACTTGTGGTGGTGTTTCAAGGACGCTCCTCAAACAAAGTGCTACGTGGAAGTGCCCAAGCTCTCCGAAATCGATAAAATTGCGTTACCGGAATTCAGGAGAGAAGACAATTTGAAGTAATGTCTGAATGATTGTGGCGTGTTCATATAGTTTTTCTTTATTTGGGTTTTTCGCCACGATCTAAAACTCAAAAATTATCTGTTCTTAAGTAAATGCAGAATCAGTGGGTAAAAAAATAAAAAACCAAACGGAGACAAATCTCTCAGCGATTCTTTTCTGTAATAAATTTGCCTAACGGTAATTTTGAAAATGGAGGGAGAAGACCTCTCGAAACGTTAACGTTAAAAGTTTGTATTAATTTTAGAACATTTTTATATATTTGTCTCGGTCTGGTTTTTTGTTTTTACCCAGTGATTCTTTATTTACATAAGAACAGATATTTTTTGAGTTTTGGATCATGGCGAAAAACCCAAATAAAGAAAAAAAATAAAAGGCAATGTTGATTTGCCATTGTTCTTGAAGTTTTGGCGAAAAAACAAGACTGTATGCTTCAACAGCCTCTGTATTTGCCTGATTTATCTATGTGTTTCTGTTCGAAATTCAAACTGGCCACGAAGGGGACTGTTTATGACAAAGTTACTCAAGTCCAAGAAGCCGTGATGACAGTATGTGAGGCTATTCCCAAAAACGATACAAAAGAAGCTGTGCTAAGCTATGCTATTGGTTGAACGTGCCCAGTGGAGTTTTGATTGGGAAGGTGATGTATTTTGAATAAAAAGAAATATGCGAAATAACTAATTGTTTAAGTTATTTTTTCGACATACTGTGTATATAGAGAGAGAATGTATGTGTATATAGATGTATTTTCAATTAGATTATTTTATTAATAGGTATACTGGACGCGATGAAGAATAAAGAAAAATTACAGAGATCAAAGTCTGAAACTAATCTCAAATCACCTACTAATAAAAACAAGACGGATAATGTGCTCTCTGGCAACGAACCGAGTCCGGTCGTACAAGCCCTGTCGAAATCCTACGACTTTCAGTCTACCCTTTCTGGACAAGACTTACGGCAGATGGGCGTGCGGCCGAAATCCTGGTCCCCCGATAGCATCGCCACCAGGGAAATCCGTAAGAGTATCAGATCGTCACCGGGTTCCGTTAGTCTGGAGGACCTGCGCCAAGCGCGTCACGTGCTCATGCCCTGTGATAACGGGGAGTCGTACAGCGTCTCCCCAAACCAAATAGTGCATCTACCTGGTCGCGACACAAGCGATCACAGTTCCTGTAGTTTAAGTGAGAAAACTGTAACATCCGAAACGTGGGATCCGGGAGAGGGAATCGCGAACACGTCGAATGTCAGTAACAGTACAAATAGCAAAACCTGTGATTTAAAACTTAGTTTAATAGAGAGTGTGGATACGCCCGTGTGGACTTCTTCCGCTGTGGTGGTGAATCAAAGTGCTGTGTCTTTCAATAACCTTAGTACAGTTCCTGAATCTCGATCCAAAACCGGTTCCCAGAGCGATCTCTTCTCAAACCAGTTGGATCGCGTGTTCGATAAAGAAGAGAAAAAGCAACAGCGAAAGCCGGCGGGATTAGCTGACGGTGTGCAACAGGACGAGGGAGTGCAGTTGAGAGACTGTCCATCTAGGCAAAGCTCATGGAGTTCATACGATAGCGCAGTAGTTATGGCGGAAAAAACCGAATTGTCAAGGCATAGTTCGTGGGGTTCGGGTGATACACGAAATCGGCCAAGCAGGAATAGTTCTTGGGGTTCTTACGACATGCGACCAAGAGGATCTGTCTTTTATAGCAATGAAAAAGGTGAGTGAATACATTATATCAGTATAACTGAGATCTTTTGAGATACTGAGTTATTTATTTATTTATTTATTGAATAATGGTGGCAGCAACAAGCTGTTATACACACGTCATAATAATGTAAATATAGTGAATATAGTTAACATACAGCTCATTCAGAGAAACAATGATTGCATGTCATCAAAATCTATGACGCACTCACGTTACAATGTTGCGACATCAACACCAAAATACCCAGACATTTGTATGATCGATAAAACTGTAAATGAAAAAGTAACACGAAAAGTTTTTTCTCTAAAAGTTTTAATCAAAAAATTTGTTTCGAACCTTCTGCTTGTCAACATAGGAGCTTTTCATTTAGTTTAATCACACACAGTTTAATTATTCTGTGTCACTAAAACAATTTTCAGCATCTGAATCGCTGTTCGAGTAAATTATTAAAGGATTAACTTCTACTCTATCAAATAGTCTTTCGCGATTCGACCATCTTTGAATCTCTTCTGTATGTCCGATGCTGTTCATCCAGATCTGTGGTTTAACTGTTGACAAAGCTTATTCACATATCCAAACAGTTATCAATGGTTCTTCCATCTCGATCTATATGACGATTGTAATGATTTTTGGCCACGCCCTATATCAATTCTATAGGATTGAATATGCAATGATAAGGGGGAAGACGTAATACTTGGTGGCCATACTCTTCAGCCATATGATCTGCTACATATTCTTTTTTAGGCTTGTTCCTAAAAAGAACATGAAACACAAACATGTCCCTTTAATTATTGCTTACCCAATAACGATTTGCAGCAGTTCACTTTTCAATTTAGTGTTTTCAAAAGGAAGATTATGTTCCCTCAGCCATTCTGCAATTTTTGGTTTTGTCCATGCACTAGTTGGAGGTTTATCCATCAGTGTACTTTGATATGGTGCATTATCCATGACAATAACTGATGGCTTCTCCAAGTTTTCAACAGCTGGTTTTCAAACCAAAACAGAAAGTTACCTTTATTCATTTTTCCGTGATAATCGTCTTTTGTTTTAGAAGAGAAGACTAATTCGGCCTCTGGAATAAAGCCATTCTTATTCCCAGCATGAAGAACAATATATCTGCAATAACATGTTATTTTTGACACGTCTTAAAACAATTATTTATGACCTGACTTTAACGGCTCCTAAGTATTGGGTATAGCACTCACCTTTTTCCATCAACTTTTGTAGTCTTTACACTTCTCTTGTTATCATCTTGCCATGAGGGACTCAAGGTACTATTTTGAAATATCAAAATATTGTCACACAAAATTGTAGAAAATATTGTACAAAATAATATCAAAAATTGAATTCATTTAAAGGCAATATCTGGAAGTTCCATCAGGCCCTTACGTGGATTATCTTTACTCCATTTGAAACCAATTTCTTTTAGAAGTGTATGAAGCGAAGTTTTACATCCATCAAAGAGCTGCATGTTCTTTAGTTTTTCATGAACACTTACAACATTATCCGTTTGTTCTGAAATAGTTCAATAAAATTTCATAAATATACGATATTACCATGTAAATTGACTCACTTTTTTCATACACTTCATAGATTTAATTGCGAATTGAGCCCACATCAAGATGATCTAGATTAGTTACTCGTTTTGGATATTGACGCTTTTTCTTCGGTGATTTTAACATTTCGTTATTCTCCAACTTTTTCGAAATTGCACTAACTGTACCAATACTAATATTTAGTGCAGCTGAAACTCGCTAAACAAAATCCAATTAACCATAAGATAAGTGACGAGACGAGCTGCTTACACTGATCGCTTAACGGTTTTGGAATTTTTTTGCAATTATGCAATTATGCAGAACTCACAAAAACAGAAACTAAACAGAAAATAGCTAAAACAGCAAAGAATCCAGTAAAAATAATTCGGAAACGTTTGAAGGCACAACTCAAAAACGATCAAAACATGAAAATGGCAGATTCTACGAAAAACTTGTGTAAGGTCGGCAACACTGTCCAGAACCACAAACCTAAATGTTATCTTGACAGCGAATTCACAGAATATAGTCCGCCGGCTCACCGTATTTTTATCTAATTCTAATAGGATTTAGAGAAAGAAGGAAACAGAGTGCTTTGAACTTTAAATGATTTTTTCTTTCTTATGGATTTAAATTGGCAATAGATTTGTCTAGATTGATGACGTACAACTATTGTTTCTTTGAATGAGCTTTATATCTGTTTATATCAATGTTTAACATAATACTCCTTAAATACATTGGGTATCACAATTTTAGTTGTATCACTGATCGTTTCGAATCGAATTTGAGTTTGTCCAAAGTAGTTTTGAACGCAGTCAAGGTCTCTTTTTCAATTCAGTCTATTAGGAGTTCATTCCAGGCGTTCATGACTCTGTTGACGATAAAGTGTGATCTTTGTCCACTTCTTGTTGGTTCTTTCTTCAGTTTGATCATATGTCCTCCCAGTCTGGTGTCTATAGGTCTTGTGAACAAATTATCGTACTATGGAACGTTATAGAGCCCATTTAGAATTTTATATATCTCTATAATGTTGTTTCTGTTTCTCCTCTGTTCCAGTGTCAAAATTGACATCTCTGTTGATAGTCTTTACCGTGATTTTCTTTCGGGATCCTGCGGGGAGTTGTTCTTTTAACACTTGTAAACAAAAATCTTTGTTGTGATATTTAGAATGTTTACGTTTAGATTTGCTTTTATTTACCGGACATTTTTTTTTATTTCAAAAAGGGCAAGATCGCTGTCCAAGCAAAAGACAATATTGGTGCTGTTTACGGAGACGGTTCTTTTAGGTAGATTTTGACCTGGAGGACCGACATCGCCCTGGCCGTCCTTCAAGCACCGGTGTCGAAGAAATAAAGCCCATAGTAATCAAAGATCCAAGCACCACGATTCGTTAGAGTGTATCGAGAGCAGATAAATTAACTATTGGCAAAATGACCGTTTTGGACCATCAGAAAAATTGGGTTCGTCTGCCGATACGACGTGTGGCTCCCTCGCGAACTTAGTAAGCGAAATATACTGGACTGAATCTTTTACTGAAAAATAAATCTGAGAGTTCTGTTTCTGAGGCCGATCGTAACTGGTAATGAAAGGTTGATTGTGTACAATAACGTGCAACGAAAAAATCGTAGGGGTTGCTTCATCTGAAGAAAATTAAGCTTTGCATTTCCTAGGATTGGAAGGGACCCATACACTTTGGCCTTCTTCTTTCATACTCACCCATACTTCTTTCGTACTCTTCTTCAAATGATCTCTCCACTCGTCGACCGCCGCATGCACCACTTCCAAGAGCTTAACGCTACTATTTTCATAAAATTAGCTTCTATAGCCTCCAATTGGGTGGAGGTCTCGAGCAGCCTTTTTCTTTTAAAACGTCTCACAGGCGATAGTCCAGCGGATTAAGGTCCGGATTTCCGGAAAGCCAATCTTTTTTAAGACAAATTGGCCTCCAACCAACCCTGCACGACTCGATCCCGCCTTGTGGCCTGGACTGGCGCCGATTCTTGCTAGAACTTCCAATGTTTTCCTTACAAACGACGTGTGATTAACGCGTTCTGACCCTTTGATTCCAGAAATGCAGTTGACTGACGCCATCGCCCGAGACTTCCCAGGAAACCATCACTGAAGCTGGATGATGACTTTTTCTGATTTCTCTTTTTTTTTTACTAGTTTCTCAGAGCTATAAATGTAAACTCTTGTCATTTTACCTATTGAATTTCTCTTCAACAACGAAAATCTTTTCATCTGTGAAAAGAAATTTTTCTATGCCCTCCGTCGGCATGCATTTCAAGTAGCGCCTTCGCACCTCTGGCTCTTATGTTATGTAGAGCTGCCGTCAATCGATGTACCGTAGATCTTCGATAAGCGCAAGCCCTAGGTCATGTTTGTGCGACATAGTCCTCAGCTGTTTTCATTTCTCTGCACTATTTCAGCGATAGCTGACAGTTGATCTCCCGAGGTCAGCGACTTCTTGCTCAGTTATTGGCAGTAGGGCATCTGACTCAGATTCGCATCTCGGCTTCATGCTAGACCATATACTGAATATCCCTATAGAACTCTATATGGAAATATACAGTGTCTCAAAAAAGTACCAGAAATTGATAATTAAAACACAAAATGTTTATTATTTAACCAAATTTATTGATCGCCTTCAAAGTAGACCCCATCCGAAATAATATACTTATGTCAACGAATAATCCAATTGTCGTCTTCAGTTCTCGCTGTGAATTCTGGTATATGCCCTCTATCGACCGAAAACAGGTGCCTCGAAGTGGTAATAAGACTTTTGGAAAGAGAAAGCAGTCGGCCGGAGCTATATCAGGCAAATACGGTGGTTGTTCGATGGTGGTTGTTGAGTTTTTGGCCAGAAATTCGTTCACAATGATAGCCTTGTGAGATGGTGCGTTGTCGTGACGCAAACAACACGCGATAATCAAAGAAAACAGTCAACATGACCTTAACTTTTGATCGACTTTGATGTTTTTTTTTTGGTTTCGGCTCAGTTGGAAGGCTCCATTCCGAAGCTTGTTGACGGTTTGCATATCAAACCCATGTCTCATCACCAGTTACAATGCATTTAATGAATGTGGGATCAGAACTGACTCGTTCTAGCATGTATTCAGCGACCTTAACGCGATTGAGTTTCTGACGAAAATTCTGGTGTTTCGGCACTAGTCGAGCAGCAACGCGTTTCATGCCCAAACAATCGCTTGAAATAGAACGAATTGATTCGTGAGGCACAGTCACCATTGATTCACCATTGTCATTGATTGATTGATTCACCACCATCAGTCACCATTGATTGCAGGCCAGAGCGAGGCAAATCTTCCACTACATCTCGTGCTTTTGAATGGATTGTACCACTCATATGCACTTTTTTTTGAGAAATTTGGTTTACTGTAAGCCTTTGGCAATATTTTCAGCGACTCGGCATACGAAATTCTATTTGCAGTGCAAAATTTAAGACACATTATTTGTTCGATGTTTTTATCCATTGTAAAAATCGCAGATCACACCTGAGATGCACTGACAAAATTGAGCACTGTAAACAAAATAAATGATAGATGACGTTCAAACTCCGCTTCAGTACAGAGGACAGTTGGTCCAACTTAAAATAGAATAAAATGAATAATGACAATTAATTTTGACAATCTTTTTAAGCGGACTTTTCAAATAATGAATGGCCGGTACTTTTTTGACAATATATACCCCTATTTATTTATTTATTTATTTAAATAATAGGGTTATCCAACAGACAGGTGACCTGTCCTATTACAGGATAACACAATTTAACAAAGCTTAACTTATCACTTAAATCTAAAAACTAAACCATTTAATTCCTAAATAATTGCAAGACACAGTATGCAGGTCATAAAACATTAAGATTAATACATACATTAAGAATATTATTAAACTGTTTTAAATTACTAGAGTAGAAGTCAAGAAAACTTAAACTCACTGAGTCCGTCGCGCTGCTTGGTAGTGGAGGCAAGTCACTGGAAGTTTGCGTCCATCCGAGATGAGGCAAATTAAAGTCACCGACCACAAGTATATCAGTTTTGTGATATTTCTCCAATACTCCTTCCAATTTGGTAAAGAATGCTGCATAATTATTTAAAGAGGCATACGGTGGAATATAAACAGTACATATCAAGAGCCTTCTCTATCCCCTCAAAGCGATAGAGATCCATAAGTCCTCCACAATATTATCGTTGCCGCACAGATATGTTAAGGTGTTACCTTTGAATGATTCACGAATTCCCAACAAGACTCCACCACCGTCCCGCTTGCCCGTCGTTATGGGATTTCTGTCCAATCGAAAGACCGAATATCCCTGAGGAAATAACTCACTGTCCGAAATTTCTGGTTTTAACCACGTTTCTGTTATCCAAATAATATCGTAGTCGGCGTCACAAATTGCTTGGATGAAGTCACCGCATTTTGTTTTTAGGCCTCTGGCATTCTGATAGAATATAGACACAGTGCGATCAGCCATTGCAGTAAGACAATCTCAAACCGTTTTACAGTTTTATACTTCATGAGAGGACTTAGAGATGAAGATTGTTAAGGTCGATTTCGGATAGGATGCGAGTGGACGAGAGTTTTCCTCTTTCTTGACAAATATCTTGGAGTCCTTCACCCAGCAATAATTGAATTGGAGATCCCTACAGCGTTCCCGAGACTTAGCAAAGATTGACTTGTAGTACGGTGACAGGTGTTCATTTATATATATTCTGGTATTTGCGTCAACTCCCAATTTCTCCGATGCAATATTAGAATGTTTCAAAGCTTTGGCAGCTTTGAGTAGTTGGTTTCTCTTTCCTAGGGATACAAATTTTACCACAATATTTTTAGGTAAAGGTCTTCCAGTGTCTTTGTGCGGAAAACGAATAACTCTATGACAGGTTACTACATCAGTTTTATCAATCTCTACATTTATGGCGTCAGCGATTTTTATTACCAAGTCCTGGACGTTTCCCCCGCGCCCCTCCGGGACACCGCAAACCTCTATGTTGTTTTCCCGTGTCTGCTGCTCCGCAGACACCACTCTGGCTCGCAAGTCGGCGCACTCCTTCCTGACAGCTATCAGCTCTCTCTGAATATTATCAAGCCCTCTCTATACCTTTTTAAAGTGCTCCATCTGCTTGTTGAATTCATCTATCTTATCACCGTAGAACTTAACTGAGTCTGTCAGACCAGGTTGTTGTTGTTGCACAGACGAAACATCTCTCACGATTGAGTTCACCTTTGCGAGAAGCTCCCGCAATAATTCAATAGTGTCCGATTTTCTACATTCATTACAAGACCAAATCACCCCCGAGGCATCATCGGGCAACTCACCCAAAACCACTGGCAATTTAATGCACTTTAAGTGAAAATCGCGATGGCAGTGTCCACTACAACAAATGCCTGGGTTAGCGCGGTTAACAGAAGTTGAACATGCAGCACAAGCCGGCATCGCAAAAAAGTCAGTGTTCAGTGTTCACGATGTCCAAAATTCAAGAGGTTAACAAGACAAATCAAGACGCTACTACGATTAATACTTTAGTACACACAACATTAAACATACTGCAGCAAAGTTTATCAATTAATTTTCGCGATGACGCAACAACAATAGATTAAACACGGGAGCAGAAGCACACGCGTTCGCCACACCTGCTACGTTCTCGAATTGTTGCCCTATCGAAGCCCTGTATGGGGAGCCCCATTAACCAAGACTAGTAGGGCTCTGCTGCGCCATGGTACCTATGTTTGATGAGCTTCTTCATCTGTACTAATACACTTGTTTCTGATACCAGTGCCTGTTGCCCAGATGTGTCTGGGATAAGGTGGTCAAACACCAGTTTTAAGGGCGAGCATGGTCCACAGAAGATGTCGTTGTATCGTCTCACAATGTGATAAAAAAAAAATCAGCGGTCCTCAACAATTAGAAACCGATTTATAGCATGACTACATAGAGTATTTAACGAAAGCATTTTAAATATAAAATATTTGTCTCAACACTCTTTCTCTCTCATGATAATAATTTCTTTGTTACTAGTAATTATTTTATAAACATTTACTAACAGTTTTTTTTTTATTTAAGGCGAAAAAATCCAACACAGTACTTCAGATCTCGACCACAGTTCCTCTGGGATATTTCCTTATGAAAAAGAAGACATTCCCTGGCATCCCGGCACAGTCAAACGTACGAAACAACGTTTAGAATGCGGCACTGCACGACAAACGAGCATTGACAGCATAACGAGTAACGGTCTGTCACCCACGATTGCTCCTAGTTTGGAAACTTTATTCAACTATTCAGAAGCAGTTAACCCTGTTCACTTGGAAAGAGCCAAAACAACAGGAAACGACTCCTGTGCCATAACAGACTTGGTCGATGGTCCGGTAATGGAAAACGACGAACTGCTTTTCCCACCAATATCGAGATTATCGGCTAGTGCTCCTGAATCATCCACCATGGAACTAGTGTCGCAGGAGTGTTCACTCTCAAGATCAACATCTAACGTTTCCTCGGCAGCTAAGGAGTGTTCTTCAGTTAAGCAACACAGAACCTTTTTGGAAAGTTTAAACAGAAATATAAAACTCCCGGATAAGAAATTCGATAACCCATCCGAGAATACAACTTCGTTAGGAATGGTTCAGAACTTGAAAAAGGAATTCGAGGCTAAATCTAGCACAACTTGTCTAGATCAAGTTACATCAGGAATTGAGCACGTTGAGGTAACATTGAAAGTTGCTAAAAATAAGGGTAACAGTCTACCATCATCACCTATTAGCATACATCAGGCTAAAGAACAAAAGACTTCGTGCGATGACTTAAATTTTAAATCACTCAGGGGACTGTTTGAGAATAATAAAGAAGAAGTGAAACTGAGACAAAAAAACGGAAAACCCAACAGGAACGGCTCAAGGCACAGTTATTTTGAAGGATCGATTAATAAAAATCCAAACATCATGCAAACCCATATAATTTCTAATCTCAACAACAAGCAGGAAAAGAGTGAGACTGATTACAAGAAGCCTCCGATAGTACCAGCTGTAAAACAGCTAGCAGCCACGGTGATCGCGACTGCTAAAAAACGACAACAGTACGGAAATACCCATCCCTTAGCCAAACTTAACATAAGGGCCCGACATGTCTATAATACAATGTAAAGAAACAGCTCAAAACGAAACGAGAGGGGGAACTTCATCACAAAAGTAGTACTGTAGTGTCTAGAGTCGCAGAAATTTACATAGATTCTAAATATATGTGTTCTAATTCATGATCTTGTTTGAACCTTGGATATTTTTGTTGCGAAATTTTATCAATATTTTTATTGAAACCTTGGGTGTGAAATACTGTATTCAAAGAGATTAACTAAACGCCAAATCACTTGTTCTTAATTGTTCGACGCGCGTTTCGCTAACCATATTAGCATCATCAGTTCAAGTTCCTGTCAGTACTCTAACAGTGTAGAATCACTTTCTTCCGGTATTGCTTCCAATTCTTCATCCTCCATTTTTGTTTAGGCTGTCCCGAACGTTCCAGTTCGGAATTGCGGGAACCATTTCTTAAATACTGTATGTAACAGCATTACCTCCAAAGTTAACATCATTATTATGTTAGTATTATCTGAGGATGATTGAGATGATCGGATATTAAATTTCAGAATAAATCATCTCCTGATGATGGTAACGTACTTAGCGAAACGCGTTTCGAAAGGTAAAAATCTCTTTCGAGTTTGGAAATTTATATTAATTACCCTGATAAAGAAGCACAAAATCTAATATCGCATACAAATTCTATGCAAGTATATATTTTATAGAGTGGTTTGATATATAATGCAATTCAATTCTTCTATTGGAACCTTTGGTGTGAAACACTACACTCGAAGAGATTTACCACTAAACACCAAATAAAATAAATCTCTTCCAGTTTAATATAATGCAGTGTTTCAGTTTCTCTGTTTTGGAGTCTGTGGTGTGAAACATTACATTCAACTAGATTTACGCCTAATCACCAAATAACATGGTTTTAACTTCTTGACGCGCGTTTAGCCAGTCAGGAGATTATTCAATCATTAGAATGAATGATGATGTTAACATTATTGCGGAAACGCGCGTCGAGAAATTAAAAACAAGTGATTTGACGGTTAGTGGTAAATATCTTTGAATTTAATCCAGAGTTTGTCTTAATTTGTAAATCAAATTTTGTGTCTGAACAATTTATAGCTTACATAATGCAGTAGTACTTAAAATAACTGTCATAATAGATAAAAAAATATCTCAAAGATTTCCGCCAATTTTTTTTGATCGATTCCAACATTTTCTTTTTGGTAAAATTAGTCACTACTGTGTATAACCTATCTAACATTACTAAAATAATCTTACATTTTGTTATAATCGTTATAATCAATACAGAAACAAAATTTGATTTAATATCAAAACAAAATCACGTACAGTTCTGATCGAATATATAGTTTAAACATCACATTTTATCTTGAATTTTTCACTAAACCTCAAAGAAATTTCCCACTGAACATTTTCAATTTTTCGATGCGCGTAAGGAGATGATGTTAACATGGTTAGCGAAACGTGCATCGAGACGTTGAAAATAAATTTTTTGGTGTTTAGTGGGAAATCTTTTTGAATTTAGTGAAATTCAATTTTTCACTAAATTCAAAGTGATTTGAATCATTTCGAAAAACACCAAAACAATTGTTTTCAACTTCACGACGCTCGTTTCGCTAAACATAATCATCTCCTGACGGTGATAACATGGTTAGCGAAAAACACGTCGGGAAATTGACAAGTGATTTGGTAGTAAATCTACGAGTGTTTTTGAATTTTTCAGTCTAAATTTTCATGTTTTTTAGCTTGTGTTGGATTGGAGCAATTTTTTGTAAATGTTTATTATACCATTATGTAATGCTCAAGTTACAAAAGAAAATGGCTGTGACTATTTTTTGTTCTATTTTTTCCACAAGCTAGGTTTTTAATTCGAATTATTTGTTTATTTTAATTGTTAGTTTGTTTACATATAGTATCTTGTTATTTTGCCACAAAGAGCTTCTTGTTATGGTTCAGTCGTGGCGAAGCTTTACATTTAGGGATATATTTATGGTAAATGCTCTACTCTACTGCTCATTATGTGATGTGAAACTTTATTAAAAAGAGAAAACCTGAAAATTGTAATATTCTGTAGCCGTGTACATAATGCTTAAATATTGCAAATATCCAATTCCTTAATAGTTTCAATCAACCTATAGTGTAAATATAACAATATGTATTTGAGATTGAAAGGCACAAAATGTATCAAAACGCGTTTTGACTTGAGGTGTGGTGACATCTTAAATCACACTTCAACTCAATTATATTTAAGTTAAAATTTAAGATAATCGTGCTCTACAAAGGCAAATAATGCTTAAGGTATATGGAGTGAATCATGGCAACAAAAAAACCAACACACATTCAATGTTAGAGTTAAAGTTGGACCATGAGTTACTCTGTATCGATACATATTTTTAATGCTCTCTAGACTGCCAAAGACCAACAAAATCATAAATAAGTGGACCATCTTAAAAGGCATAGAAACCTAATTTTTTAAAAGTTAGAATGTCAATTCTTCTATTGGAACCTTTGATGTGGAACACTAAACTCAAAGAGATTTACCACTAAACATTATGATTCTCTTAACTCCTTGTTAGTATAACCAGAAGATGTTCAATCTTTTACTGAATCATCTCCTAATGATACCAGCGAAACGAGTGTCGAGAAATTAAGAACTAGCGATTTGGTGTTTAGTAGTAAATCTCTTTAGTTTTGTTTGGGTTAACATATTTCAACTAGTACATCATTTTTTCAAATTTAATTACATCACAATAGAGATAATCTCATACAAGAAAATCAAATTATCAATGTTATTTATATATATTCGTGAGAGATGGTTCTTGTTATTGAATATTTATAGATAAGGCACAAGAATGTTTTCTTTATAAATTAATGGTATGTTCATAAGACAATAACTCATTTTTTCTATCCATGATTGGATTTAGAATTTTTGTTTAAAAACCAGTTTGTATCCTTTGAAAGCTACATTCTAAAGAATTGAATATATTGAGGGGTAAAGGAAGGTTTGATGTATTTCTTTTTTTTTTTTCAGAGAATTCACGTTGAAATATCACTTTACATCACGCAATGGATATGTTTGAAACAGCTGGCAGCTGATCTAAATAAATTTTATTGCAAAATTATGACAAATGTTTTAACGTTCGTGAAGCGAACTTTTTTTTTTATTACTTAGGGATAAGACTTCTTATGTTTAAATACAAGCGCTGTCGTTTTTTGCTTTTGTGTGTATTGTGTGATAGTTAATAATTTTTTCTACTATAGGTGTAAATTATTTTACGATGTACCGCTTACAAAAAAAAATGAAAACACTCAATACAAGATTCGAAAATTAAAGAACATTTACTATTTCAAATATGAGTTTTTTTTAATCACCCTTTCCACATAGTAATATTATGGTGATGATCTGTGTTCAAAAAGTATTTTTAATTAGATATACGGGGATAATAAATGTTTTTGTGTGTTAAATTTTATAACAACAGAATGGACATCGAACTAATTGTGGGGCCTGATTGGCCTATTAATCCAGAGTCACTGTTTCTCAGATTGTTGATGGATGATAGATTGCGCTTGCTGGAGGGCTTTGTGCCGGATTTTATTTTGTTTTATGTGAAGAACTTTGTTATGTTCAGGTCTGTTAGTGTCTGTATCAGTTTTGTCTTTAGTTAAGATTATACTTTGACGTCTGTCGGCGTGCAAAGTGCAAAAATAATAATAATAGGCTATAACATTGGGTATAGCTCCAAGGATGAGCGCAGATCATTGTTGCAAATAATGAAGGAGCATTTCAGGAGGGTTGTAGGTACCTCCTGGACTAGGGTCCATATTGTGTGGCCCGCCTCTCACCGCCTCACGGTAGAGTCTAGCTCAGTTGGCAAAATGTGAAAGGCTATTAATTAATAGTTAAGTGTACTGTACTCTATTATATTTATACAGGATATTAGGTAAACATGCGGCCAAAATGTAAGGGGTTATTCCTTGTTCTATTCTAAGAATATTTTGCCCTATGATGGTTTTTGAAAAACCCCTTTGTTTCGAAGATACAGGGCGAACAAAATTTGCGACAACCATATTCGATATTTGTTGAAATCATTAATGTAAATAAAAGTAGGGTGTATGTCAATGAGTTTATCAAGTACAAAACATTTTTTTCAATCTCGATCACTTGGAACGGCTGTTTTATCTAGTAACTGGATTTCATCGGTCGCATTTGTTTACATAGATTGAGTGACGTTTGGCTGTTTGACGTGTCTTAAATAGAGAGTGAAGTCCTCTATCATAATGTATACAAACGCCGAGATGACTGACATGCACTTCATGTATGGACTTGCCGATGGGCGATTGTACAGTGAACGATTTCCAGCCCGTAATGTCTCCGACCGAAAAATCTTCAAAACATTCATGGATGTCTTCGTGAAACAGGCACATTGAAACGAACTGAAGGGTCAGGAAGATCACTGACTGTAAGAACGGTACAATTGGAATAGAATGTGCTGGACCTGATAGCGGAAGAGCCTGGTAGTTCTACGCGAAAAATTGCAAATACTTTGAATGTGAGTCACTAGACAGTTTGGAAAATTCTTAAGGACAATTTGTTGTATCCATACCACATTTAACGCGTTCAGGCACTACTACCTGTTGATTTTCTTCCACGTATTGCATTATGTCAATGGATATTGCAAACTTTACTTCGCATCCCTCTATTCCTGACACAAATTCTTTTCACCGATGAAGCCAATTTCGCAAGAAACGCAATAAGGAATTCTCATAATAACCATGTATGGGCAGATGAAAATCCGCATGAGGTATGCGAAGATAGTTTTCAACATCAGTTCTCGTTGAATGTTTGGGTTGGAATTGTAGGTGATAATCTACTTGGACCGGTAGATATCTGAAGTAATTAGTTTACGCTACTCCATTGAAGAATTTAGATGATTTGCGAAATTGGATAATTGCTGGGTGTAACTCAATTAGAAACGACCCTGGTGTGTTTGAAAGAAGATTGAATGCTTGTATCAAGGCTGGAGGAAGTCGTTTCGAACATTTATTGTAGATTGGGCAACTTTACATGTACTTTTTGATAATAAAATGTTGTTAATGTCGTAAATTTTATTCACCCTGTATCTTCGAAACAAAAGGGTTTTTCAAAAATCATCATTCAACAAAATATTCTTAGAATAAGTGAAGGAATAACCGAAGTAATGTCTGAATGATTGTGGCGTGTTCATATATTTTTTTTCCTTTATTTTAAATAAGAACAGGTATTTTTGATATTTTTTGAGTTTTAGACAGTGGCGAAAAACCCAAATAAAGGAGAAAAAATAAAGGAATAACCCCTCTAATTTTTGCCGCATGTTTACCTAACACCCTGTATATTTTATATTTACATTATGTTTTGGCTAAATAAATAAATGTAAGAATGGGAATAAATAAGAAGGAAATATATACCTCGTTGAGTACTAGTTACTAAAGTACTAGTTAAAAGAGGGGCACCGTTTATTCCCTTCTTCTTTCTGTCTATTTTCTTCTTTCTTACAAGCTTCTTTCTTTTTTACACCAGTCATTTCTGCATACTCAGAAAACAATGCATTTGCAACTTCAGCCCAAGCAAACTGTTTTTTTTTGTTTACTTGAATAATCATCGAGTAGTACGTTCCACAAACATTCATTTTTCTTTACTTCGTCTATTAACTTTTGAGTATCAAAAAACTCCATGTAATTAAAATTACGAAAAAAAATAATCAAAATTACAAAAAAAGTAATCAAAATTAAAAAAAAAAAACAAAGAACAAACTTGTGGTCAAATAAGCACTGATAACTGATATGATTAACCACGTGTGTATTGTGGTTGTGGAGTGGATGGGGCGTGGCAGAGTATGAAAGAGCCCATTGGTTCTTTCAGGCCTACTGTTGACAAGAGGTGGTGTGGTGTGGATGGGAGTTGCGTGCATGTGGCGCCCGCCTGCTGTTGATCTCGAGTGGAACCCTTGTGGCTGAGTATAATTGTGTGGAGTAGCGTGGCGTGGATAGGTGTGTAAACTCCCCATCTACTCCTGTGTACTTGGTGTGGCGTGGAGTGAATAGTGTGAAAAGGGCCTTATTCAATTCATTCAAACTCATTTTTAAAACTGCAACTATAAAACTTTTCTCCATCATAAATAAACTGTGTAATATATCCTGTGTATGTGTATTCTTGTGTTCCCGCAAAGCCCGAAACGCGCCAAAAGTTGCTAAACTGTGTATACGGGATGTCCCATAATTTATCCGCCATAGAGCAACTGGTAATAGTAGAGATCAAAATAAGAAGATTTAATTCATAAATGTGTTGGTAAATGTTAGTTATTAAAAAGATACAGGGTAATGTCTGAATGATTGTGGTGTTTTAATAGTTTTTTTCCTGTTTTCAATGTAGGTATCGTTGACATACATAAAAAAATATATATTTTCTTTCACTCGTTACTTTATATATTACAAATTAATATAATTTATTTTTTAATTTAGTTTTGAAAACGGGGGGAGAGTACCCTCCGAAAGGTTAACGTTAAAAGTTTGTAAAATTTTTTATAACATTTTTTATATCTTTAAAATTTTATTCGTTAGGCAAATTTATTACAAAAAAGAATCACTGAGAAATTTGTCTCCGTTTGGTTTTTTGTTTTTACCCAGTAATTCTTTCTTTACATAAGAACAGGTATTTTTGAGTTTTAGATAGTGGCGAAAAACTCAAATAAAGGAAAAAAAATATAAAGATACAGGGTGTTGAAAGTGAAACTAAATGTTCGAAAAATTGAGATATCAGGTGCAAAATTGGTATAGTTGGGTTTTCAAAGGCGACAAATCCGAATTTGGTACTAGTTTGTGAGGAATTAACTAGCTCATATTTTTTTGCCCTACAAAGCTGGAAATATTTTGTTTTTGAACCCGATATCTTCAACTGTTTTTAAATTATCTCAATTTAGTTTCACTTTCAACACTCTGTATCTTTTTAATGACAAACATTTACACATTTATTGACTAATTTATCTTATTTTGAGCTCTACTATCACCAGTTGCTCTATGTATAATTCCCTTCACCCTGTATAATTCAAAGAAAACGATTTTTTATAGAAACTGAAACTGGGGGTCGTCGTAGTTCACGTGAATTGCGGGATTAAAAGAAGGCTCTGTATAAAACATACAAAAATATACAGTTTTTATTATAGCGAAATTAAATAATCTAGTTTATTTATTCAGTGAGAATCACTGCTATATTAACATTAGTAAAAATCAATTTGATACAATCTTTTGCTCGAGACAAAAGCGGTTTTGGGGACTGAGAAAATTTCGTTTTTCACAGAATATTTTTCTTGTTTCGATTCCTTTTTCACCTTTGACGGACCCATGTCGATATTGTATATTGCCCCTGGAAGCTGATTTATGTACGCCGTCGTCTAAGAATAGTTGAAATAATTTTTTTTCAACTGGTGGTAGGAAAGTATCGTTTTCAAATAAACCTGAATTATGTAAGACGATAATTTGTATCGTCTTATCGCTGTCGTTCTACGTGCAAGTAAAATCCTCCTTCGCACTCTCAGAAAACGTTTAAAATCCTACTTATCACAACATATTCGTCCAGGGCAGGCTGGATTCCTTCCAGGGAGAGGTATGCTAAGAAAGCACTTCAACTTTGTTTTAGATCACTTGATTTAATAAAAAATGGTATAAAAAATAAAACATCAGAATTAATTCAAACTTATTTAATTGCTGTTACATTACAGAGTAGTTTTTGAATTTTTATTTGTGAAAAACATCTGCTTCTTCACACTCATTTACCCTGGAACTGAAATTTTCAATCACTCGCTGGAGCATTACTCTTGAAATCGCGTGGATTTCGTCTGTTATACTTTGAAACATTCAAGTTGGATGGTAATGGGTTGGAAACTTTACTTTTTAAGTAACCCCATCGGAAGAAATAAGCAGGTGATAAATCTGGATTGCTCGGTGGTCAGTTGATGATGCCCCCTCGGCGACTAACCACACTTTCAGAGACTAAATCGTGAAGAGCTGTCAAAGAATCATTTGTGACGTGGGAAGTTGCTCCATCTTCTTGGAAAAAATGTGTTGCGTTGTAGTTTTGTCGATCCCTTGTTCTTGATCCTTAACATATGGGACGGGATTGTGTCCTTTTTCATTCTTTTGTTCTCATTTCATGTAATGTAAAGGAGGATTGTAGGTACCTCCTGGACTACGGTCCATAAGGTGGGACCCGCCTCTCACCGCTTCACGGTAGAGACTTGCTCATATTTTAATGTAAAAATCTATTAACGAGGAAATTAATAAGTATTTGGCAGGAAGTCCGTCAAGTATTTGGCACCACTCCCCCCACTGTTTAGCACGTAACAGTCAAAAACGAAAAATATTCTGTGACATCCGTTATTTGGTGTATCGCGCGTTTGGTAGTAACAACTACATCATCGAGACACCTTGAAAGTGATTGATCTAAAACAAAGTTGAAGTGATTTCTTTTAACTAGACCACTAGACTTTTACCCCCTAGGTTCAATACTACAGTTTTTACGTAGACGAAGTGAGTAATCTGACCGAGTTTAAAGTGGGGTGCTGTTAAAATTCTTGTATGCAAGAACATGAATTGATATTAGCGAGTGCGATGAGGATAACTTGCCTAAAAAATGTTGACAATTTATGAACCCTGAATGGAAATTTAGTAAAATAAACGTCTAAATTATGAATCACTTAAAAATAATATTTCCTTACTGCAGTCGTTTGTAAGTCCACAACTCTTATTATATTGGGGTCGGATCCTGCACATATTATAAAATCTTTCGTCGCAAATTTCCCACAATATAGCTACAATGTATACATAACATTACTCTTAATATTCAAGGTCCTCAACTTAACTCTCGATCAAACGTAGTTTTATCGACTGCACAACCTATTCGAATCAGAATTGTTTACCTGTCGTATCGTTATTTTAAAGCGTCATCTGCCAATTTCAAAACGAAGTACGGCCCTACTGTGAACATAACCTGACAAATCAGTTGCAGACGCGATGTCGTACGAAAATGTCCCATTTTTGCGTTTCAACAGAAAAAAGATGGTACTGAAACTCAGGACATTACACTAGGGAACAGCAATTTTGTTGACTTGAATCTGTGACTCGTTTATAACTAATTTTTCATCTCTGAATTCAAAAATATTCACAGTTTTTCTCTATCATGTCAAGTTCTTAAGCTCAGCATACCCCTCGTTTTACCTTAAAAGTGTACATACGAAAGGAAATAAGGTCAGATCTGACCAAATAGATTAGAATATTTTGTTCATACAGAGGTTAACATATTAAAAGTTAAATTGTGTTTATACAAAAAATAAATAAAATATATTATGGTAAAAATTTCTTCTTATAGCTTTTCCTGGAGTGTTCAGTTTGTGGACATTCTCGCTTGATGCTCCAACAGTAGTCAGCCATCATACTGACATCCCATCTACCTTGATACCGCGCTTCCATAACCTTTAGATCTTGGTGGAATCGCTCCCCCTCATCATCACTTGCATTACCAAGATTTTCTGGGAAGTTAGCAAGATGACTATGTAAGAAATGCAGTTTGATGCTCATGTTGCAACCAAGCTTTTTAAAGCTCTCCAAGAGTTGTTGAACAAGTTCGATGTAATTCGGAGCTCGTGTATTTCCAAGAAAGTCTTTAACAATATTTTTAAAAGCCAACCAAGCATTCCTTTCAAGTTCGGTCATTGTTTCAGTGAACTTTTCATCTTTAACGAGTTGCCGAATCTGTGGACCATCAAACACACCAGCCTTTATCTTTTCATATGACAGGCTAGGGAATGCCAAAATGATATACTTAAAGCAGTCTCCTTCAATTGAAAGCCTTAACAAATTGCTTCATGAGACCTAGTTTTATATGAAAAGGCGGAAATACAATCTTCTTTCTGTCGACAAGTGGCTGATTTAAAATGTTTGGATCACCAGGTCTTAGGTCATATCTTGGCGGCCAGTTCGATTGCACCCAATGCTTCTCACGAGCTCTGCTGTCCCATATGCACAAAAAACAGGGATACTTGGCATACCCGCGTTGCTGGCCAAGAAGGAAACAGACCATTGTAAGGTCAACACAGATGATCCATTGGTGCATGTTATATTGCAACAAGTCAATGACTTTCTTTATGTCGCCATATTCTTCACGCAAAGAAACTGAATGACCTATTGGGACTGTACCGTATAAATTTCCATTATGTAGGAGAACATACTTCAAGTTACGCTTTGAGCTATCTATAAACAATCGCCATTCAGTTGCGTTATAGTTAGAAATGGCCAATTCTTTCATTAAACCTTCTACGTTCTGGCAATATACAAATCCGTCATTATTTCTGAAGTACTGCCTAAATTCACTTTCTCTGGATCGATAGTAAGTGACTTTAGCTCCTTTGTCAAGCAAATTTTTTTCGTGCAGTCTTGATGCTAATAATTCCGATGCTTTTTTGGATAGTCCCAGATCTCGTGCTAAATCGTTTAATTCATGTTGATTGAATCCTTTACGAACAGAATCATTGGAAACTTTGAATTCTTCGTCGGTAAAGTCACTTCGATCTTCACTTGATTCACATTCTTGTATTTCTATAGAAGGTAATTCTTGAAAAACTGGTACTGGAATTTCAGCTGAATGAGGCACAGGGCGTATAGCTGACGGTAAACTAGGGTACTCAATTTTATGTTTGTTTTTCTTGTTGAATCCTGATGTTTTCACTATGCAAAAATAGCAATCCCTTAAGTGATCTTTGAGCTCTCGCCAAACTATTGGCATACCAAACGAAAGTTTATTACGTGTTCTCTTCGTCCACATTTGTAAACTCTCTACACACTGCTTGCACACTTTATGAGGGGTCCATGATTTATCTTGGTCACCTATTTTCACTTTAAAATAAGCAAAATAGGCTGGCCTGACAAATGTACTAACATTAGTCCGTTGAATGGGGATGGTAAAACTGCCACATATATAACAAAATGAATCAGGGCTGTTTAAGCACTTACGACGAGAACTACCAGAGGCAGACATAACGAAAATCTGTAGTTGTGTATGTATACTTTGACTTCACTATATCAGAGCGACACAGACCCGCTTACTTTAGCATCTTATGCGTAACTGACCGAACTAGTTTTGGATGACGCAACGTCACTCACGCCCCCACTCCTAGGTCGAAGAAGGTTCGCCGGTAGGAGAGCAGTAGTGACTTATGTGATTCGCCAAGCTTAGTCGAATGCGCAACAACTGTAGAGGAAAAACTTGACGTGATAGAAAAAACTAAATAAAGTTTTGGAATTAGCATGTCAATTTACGTATAAAACAGCTTAAATATCTAACTCAACAGAAATTATTTTTCAAATTGTTCCCCAGTGTTATTTGTGCGGTTTTCGGATATGATGCTGCTTCGTACAATACTTGTAAGAAGTGGTTCCAGCAATTGGAAGCAGTGTTGGAAGAAAATCGTTGTTGTACAACACTAGAGCTCGTACAGGAACTCCAAGCAACTCCGCAAGCCATTTCTAAACATTTACACTACAGAAAATTCAAAAGGAGAGACCTTGAGTCACCTATGAACTCTCAGTAGAAAATAAGAGTAGACTTTTTGATGTTGTAACATTACTTTTCGGATTAAACAAAAAAAACTGCGACGAAAAGTGGATCCTCTAAGATCATTCAAAGAGGTGAAAATCGTGGCTTAATATTGGTGAGGGATCAACCAGTACCACCGTATATAGTGGGATCAGCTGGGCGTTGTGATCTGGGATCCAGTTTGATCAAACGGTCACTACTGATCGTTGTCACCAGCAAGTGATTCGTGCTCGTGACGCTCTGAAAGAAACACGACCTTAAACTGTCAAGGAGAAGAAGGGAGGTCACTGCTTCAGGACAATCTACTATCAAATACACCAAAAGCATTCTGGAAATGATCACACACTTGGCCTGAGAGATTTTATCGCTCCCGGCGTATTTTCCAGATCTAGTCCTTCGGGTTTTCATCTTTTCCGTCCCTGTAATATCACCTGGTTGATAGCTACCTCACATCTCTCGAGAAAGTAGAAAAAATACCTCAATGACTCAATGAAAACCACCAAGTTTTTTTCGATATGGGGTTGCAAAAAAGTGTCGAAAGTATATACAAAAAGCGGGAGAAGATTAAATTTGAATTATTTTTTTATAAATAAATGTCAGACAGTCAGAAAAGATCGAGAATTAAACTGAGAATTTAATAAAAGGTATGCTAAATTACCTTGGAATTATAAATATCTGGTTCCAGGCAATATAATCTTTTCGCACTACCATAATCGAATATCTGTAATGGATCTTCTTTTTGCCACGAACACGTTAATATCTATAACATTTACAGGTGATTAATTCCAACGAAGAACTACATTCAAAAATTCCTCCTAACTTCAGTTCCTTTCTGATTAATATCCAGACCTTCTCCGCACATATGTACACCAGATAAATGTCTGATGGCATGAGGTTGTCGGAGATCCCAAAATTGGACAACGTTATCCCAGCCACCCGTAAGAAGTTCGTAATTGTTTTTAGGGTGAAAACAGGCTGCAAATATTCTCGACATGTGTCCATCATGAACTTCAGGTGAGTCACTGTAACATCCAAGAATAATGTAGAATAACTGTAACATCCGAGAATAGTAGAAGAGAGTTCAATAAATGATTCGAGTTATGGATTATAGCTGGAAAACACTATAAAGAATCTATGAGTGTTTGTAAGAAGTAGTTCCAGCAATTCTGAATTGGAAATTGTGACTTAATTCTTTTAGTCCCAATGGATGGTATAAGTTCCAGGAGGGGTTTAATGCAATCCAGAGGGAAATATGCGCGTTGGATTTACCCAGGCCGATATCCCAATGGTAATATGCGTTGTTTCTAATATCCCCACTCGAAAAAGTTTTTGTATTTTTTCAATATGGCGGATTAGTGAATATGTTTACTATACGTAGACTACGTGCCATGCGTTTATATTTGAGTATTTGACATTTATTTGTTTAATTTAGGAAAAAAAATGTCTAGGTAAGTGTGCGTATATTTGTATATTACTTATTGAAAGTGTTTTTTTTTGCGAGTAAATCTTGCGCATACACATTTTTTCTAAAATTTGTTGACCGGACCTATATGTCCTTCTGGGATTTCGCTGTGTTATAAATTTCTACCAGAAATATTACTAAAAGTAAAATGTGATTTTTGATTCCAGAAATAAATCATCATCTGAGCAGGAACTCATGGAGTTGACAATATTTCCGATATGGAAGATAAATCGTTCATTGATAATGGTTCAGAATATGGCCAGTCATCCTCGATGGGTTTAAGTGATGAATTTTCGCGACCATCTGCGAGCAAAGTAAAAAGGAAAATCGAACTAAATGAAAATTTATCGTCCACGGAATGTTCATCTTCCGAAGAATGTGAGAATGACAAGATGGTCGATCCGCCTACAATAATTTTGGACCAATGGAAATCTGTAGATAACAATTTTTTACCAAGATTACGCATCCCAACCGAAAAACCCTGTACAATTCTCGCAAAACTCGACAGGTCATCTACTGAGTTGGACGTTTTTTCAAACTGTTCCACAAAAGCCTGTTCCTGTGGATTTCTGCAAAAACAACGAAAGATTGGAGATACTTTAAGCAAAAAATTATCTATACTCAAAACTGATTAGTATGAAATAATGAATGTCATTGGATGTTTTCTGAGTGTCTGCTGATAAATTTGTCTCTGTTACGGTTTTTGTTTTTTTACCGAATGATTCTTTATTTACATAAGAACAAATATTTTTGATATTTTTTGAGTTTTAGATCGTGGCGAAGCCTCCCCCCCCCCCCTCCCAAAAAAAAAAAGAAAAAAGATCCGAAATATTAAGTCGGTTGAAGGTTCAGTATAGTGATGATAGCCTGTCTAAGACCCAAGCGTTCACATAAATGTTAGGGCTTGATTAAAGTCAAATGTTATTGTACGAAATATTAATGTTTAAATGTTGTTCTTTCATTTTTGTTCAAGTTAATAAAATTGTTTCCAAGTGTTCCATTTTTTATGACCCCCTCAATTTCTGGATTTACAAAAAAACAGATAACATTTTTTTGACTCATTCAGATAAAATACTGATTAAAACATCGAATAAAGAACAAAATTTCCAATAAAACAAAAAAAGAAGCAGCAAAAAATACATGATACCAATTTTATAAACAATTATATTTCAAATATCCGACTGTCCCATTTTTTATGACCCCTCCTGTATGTGTAAAACAATTCCGGTTTATATTTGATTCGCCCTCGTATATTAGTCTGGGATTTAATAGATACCTGTAAGGTGGCGAAAGTACATAAAGGAGACCACTTCGAAGATTAAGTCTGCAACATTCTTTTCACAAATAAATGTTAAAAAAGACCGGGATTTTAGTTGATGACCTAATAACTATTATACCTGCTTGTAAGAACTCTTTCTTGCGTTTTAGTTTCTTCGTCATAAAAATAGACCTTCAAGTCGTCTCCGAACGTTACAAACTTGGGAAACCGAGGATGATACACTATTCCAAACGTTTGACGTTTTTCTCTTATTGTATACAAACACTGATTAAAGTTATAACTCCAACATTTTACACAGCCATTCGCATCTGTACAAAAGAAAATGAATTAGTGTGATGGCTTGAGTATACAAAGCCTACATTTAATCCCGAAACCCACGTTACCTCTAAATGTCGAGAAATCAGTAATGACTAACACGAAATCAACTGCGTTTACAAAACTGAAACCGGTTGATCCGGGGGGGGGGGGGGTGTATCCCCCCCCGTTGGGGGGGGGATGTACAAATAGATGCCAATAGAATAGGCTTAATGGACCAACAATAGACCAATAAACTACTATGTACATAGTACATAATACTATGGGTTTATGGGTTTGACGACGATTCAAGTGAATAAAATTTAAATTTACATCAATATAAAAAAAAATATTTACATAAAGAAAATAAGTAATAGTAATAGTAATTGCTTGTACCTTTATCTCCTATAAATCGTTTTTCCTTGACTTATTCAACTTACTTTGGGGACATACCCTGTATACTTTACAAGAGAAAATTGAAATTATTTTTATTTATGGTGCTGAAGACAGGTGTGCTCGTAGAACAGTCCGATGTTTTAATGACTTTTTTAATAAAAAAACTTGTTCAAAAATTTAGTATTCTTCAACAGCTTAGCGAAGATCATTATGACAGAAGAGGTCAGTTTTGTGATATAATGACTGGGAGAATCAAAAATGATCCGAATTTAATAAAGAATATTCGCTTTAGTGATGAAGCCACATTTTTCCTTAATGGCTTTGTAAATAAACATAACTGTAGATACTGGGATAATAACAATCCACATGTGTTTCGAGAAGGTCATACGCAATTTCCCCAAGATATCAACGTTTGGGCTGGAATTCTAGGGAATGAAATAATAGGTCCGATTTTTATTGAAGAACATTTAATCGGTAGAACCAAAACTTAACTTCTCGGAGAACGAAATCGATCCACTTATAACACAGTCCTTAGAAAACCAAATCGATGAAACCATCCACTGTTGGATGAACAAAATTTATACTTCCAACATGATAGGGCACCACCACACTACGCATTACATGTCCGATAATGGCTGCATCAAAAATTTCCTGACAAATGATCAGGCAGAAGCAGTGGCATAACTACACCATCTAAGGCTCATGGCAAATTCATTGGATGTGGTCCTCCCATCCCAACAGTATTACAAACATTGTGAGTATTTTAGTTAAATATCTAATAAATTTTATTTTCAAAAGCATTTAACAATTAATATTAATAAGATATTTATTAATAAAAAAATTTTCTCCGAGTTTTCTCTCCTGCAAAAGTATCAAACAGCAGATTTTCAATAGACAGAATAGTCAAGTTGAAATGTTTCAAAAAAATGTTGCATATCAATAACCTGTCTTAATGCAAAATTAAGTGCCAGATTTAAGTTACGAGCAGCACAGTGAACAAATATCGCATTTGGCTCGATATCTTTTATGAGTTTTTGAACTCCACCATAAGTACCTTTCATTGTATTAGCACCATCATTTCCTTGTCCTCGACACATATTTAGAGGCATGTTTTTATCATTTATGGATTTAATAATTTGGTTGGACATTGCTAAGGCAGTTTGGTCCTTAACTTCATGAAATCTTCAAAATTACTCTTTAATGAGTTTAATTTTTTTTTGTCTTTCTTTCTCAATCATACAATAACGGTAAAGTTCACACATTTGATTTGGACATCGTTCAAAACGTTCGAAAGGAATCCAAGAACAGATTATACTATTGTTCAGCTAACAGTGGTGGATATTTTAAGCACTTAATAAAATAAATTTTTAAATTAAAAGTGTTTTTAAAAGAAATTTATTACACACAACATTTCAGCAAACAAACCATTTCAGTTTTGTAAACGCAGTTTAATTAGAATTTTCAAGATCTTTAAAATGTTATATTACAAGATAAGGGTTGCCATTTACATTTTGTAGGTACAGATGGCTTGAATTAGAAATAATGAGGATGGCTACTTTTGAAATGAAAGCAGTGTATAGTTTAGCAATAATAACGAAAATAAATATTACATTTGGCTAGTCCTACAGTATTTTGAACCTAAAGTAAAAGAAATGTTAAAATGATTCCCTCGGAGCAGATGCCATGAAAGGAAAAAATGATAGAAGCTCAAGTCGATGAAATGCAAATAATGAAAATTATTTCTTTTACATAATAATAAAGAGTGTTCCAATAAGAACGCTGGTTTTGAGTTTTAAATAAAACATATATGTGTGGCATAACAGTCCGGTCATATTAGACAGAAAAACATAAACATAAATTCACATCAAACCAGAAGTGAGTAAAATTGTTCAAAACATAATTAAAAATAACATTTCAAAATTCCCATCGGAAAAAAAATGACTCGATGTAAAAGTAAAAAAAAATTGTTTTTTCGCGATTTTCATCAAAACGATAAGTTTTATCGTAAAATTACCTTAGACAAAACAGTTGTAGAACATAAAATTATCTATAAAAAAGGTATTAATAAATTTTTTCCTAAGAGCCACCGTTCCTGAGATATAACGATTTAAAAAGTTGTAAACGTCATAATATGCATAAGAACGTCACGTATATCTCTGTAGCTGTAATATAAGTAAACATATTTTTCTATCGGTGATTGTAACTTACATTTAAAATATAAAATATACATAAGTATTACTATGAGAATATCAGATAAAATGAAACCCAGTCCCTTAATTTATGCACCAGTGTAACCTTGAGACAACATCTGTCTCTCTGTTCAATTGTGTGCGTGGCTAGATGTCAGAATACCCAATAAATGAAATACCGTTAGTCTTGAGCGCCACTCCGTAGTGAAAACACGTGTTTATTCTAACCTATTTCGGGCTGTTTTGAGTTTTATAATAAAAATGTCAAAATATTGTTTTATTTGTGCTAAACTTTTAACTGAAAGTGAAAATGTCACTGTTGAACGTGGTATGAAGACATTAATCAATGCAAGTATCGAACGAGCTGATGCATTTTCAGAATATCTTAAAAATCAGAAATCTGTGACAATACACGACAATTGTCGTAAAAATTATACTGGAAAGTCTTCTATTGCTGCAGCTAATAAAAGACAGCTTTTAAAAAACGATGCTTATTTTGCAGCAAGGAATTGAACGAAGAGTATGAGAAAAGAAAATCCTGGGATTTTCGCCGTCAAAAACACTTCAATTCTGGAAATAGCTCGGACTCATTCCGATGCTATAGCAGAAGCTGTTATTGCGCGAATCGAATTTGAATATGATTTAGTTGCTGCTAAAACTAAGTTTTAGTTGCTATTCACTTACTACTCACTAAAAAAAACGCGCTAAGTACACTACCTCAGAGGTGGCGTGGAAACGTGTGCATATTATGACGCTTACAACTTTTTGAATCGTTATATCTAAGGAACGGTGGCTCTTAGGAGAAAAAATATTGATACCGTTTTTATAGATAATTTTATGATCTACAATTTTTGTCTGAGGTAATTTTACGATAAAACTTACTGTTTTGATGAAAATCGCAAAAAAAAAACATTTTTTGACCTTTGACCTCGAGTCAATTTTTTTCTACGTACCGCAACGATGGGGAATTTTGAAATGTTATTTTTAATTATGTTTTGAACAATTTTACTCACTTCCAACTTGATGTGAATTTATGTACCTTTGAATGTCTAGATTAACCGGATTATAAGTTTGAAACATTTATTGAATCATGAAGTACACATCATGAGGTTATGAATGGAATAAGACATCGGGCAAATGACCCCCTTGGCTTTGCTGGCAAAGACGTGCTCTCTTCATAAAATTATCAAGGACTGTTGCGCATAAATTTTGCGGTTTTTCAGCGATACAGCGTTGAATTTTGTCTTTTAAAGGTTCAATCGTTGTGGGTTGGTTCACATAAACTTGTGACTTTAAAAAACCCCAAAGAAAAAAGTCCAAAGTCCTAACATTTCACGATAACGAACACCAATCACGGTTAATACTTGACCAACTGCCCAAAATGAACACCAAACCGTGACCCTTTTTGGATGCATCTAACGAACGGCAAATGCAACACTAACGAACGGCAATTTTTTTTTGGCGCGCAGTTCAAAACCGGCGTTCTTATTGGAACACCCTTTATTTGGTGCTTTTTAAAATCTTTTCTGTTAATTAGGAAGCATAGAAACTAATGAAAAGCATGGGGAGCAAATCTCGAAGACAGATCTAGGGGAACATTGAGTAATACTTTTGGTGGCGATACCACCTTTAAAAATAAAGTCCCTAAGTTTAAATAAATCACTAACCACCTGAGGTTACAGGATTAAATTTCGCTAACTTACAAGTGCCAGTGTAACAATTGGTAATGGGATAGATTTTTGATACAGGTCTGTGTTTAATCGACGTAACAGCGGCACGATTCTCCTTCACATCACCATCGTAAAGCGTAAATACAAGTTCGCCGGTACTGCTCTGATACATCTTTATAACGCCATCTGCATATCCGACAGCAATGTAATCATATTCTTCATTATATTTACAACATAAAGCTTCTCTTTTTGCATCTCTATATTGAATATTGAAATTAGCACAACTTATTATACTAAACTATATTTTTATTAGGGTCATCCATAAGTTCTTTTGGAATTTTCAAACTAATGTTTAAAGTTGACTTATTAAACATTATTTTAAAAGAAAGTTTCTTTTTGATATAGCGATATAAAGAAAAGAGAGACGTCCATCAAAAAAAATCTTTATTAATTATTGATATAGACATTTTAGGAAATTACGTTTAAAAAATAATGTCATCAAATCAAGTTTTTTCTCTACAGCGCATCCGACTAAGCTTGGCGAATCACAGAAGTCACTACTGCTCTCCTACCGACGAACCTTCTTCGACCTAGGAGTGGGGGCGTGAATGACGTTGCGTCAGCCAAAACTAGTTCGGTCAGTTACGCATGAGATGCTAAAGTACGCGGGTCTATGTCGCTCTGATATAGTGAAGACAAAGTATACATACACAACTACAGATTTTCGTTATGCCTGCCTCTGGTAGTTCTCGTCGTTCTCGTGGACGAAAAGAACACGTAATAAACTTTCGTTTGGTATACCAATGGTTTGGCGGGAGCCCAAAGATTACTTAAGTGATGGCTACTTTTGCATAGTGAAAACATCAGGATTCAACAAGAAAAACAAACATAAAATTGAGTACCCTAGTTTACCGTCAGCTATACGCCCTGTGCCTCATTCAGTTGAAATTGTAGTGCCAGTTTTTCAAGAATTACCTTCTTTAGAAATACAAGAATGCGAATCAAGTGAAGATCGAAGTGACTCCAACGACGAAGAATTCAAAGTTTCCAATGATTCTGATAAAGATTTCCAATGATATTGTTAAAGACTTTCTTGGAAATACACGAACCCCGAATTACATCGAAATTATTCAACAACTCTTGGAGAGCGTTAAAAAGCTTGGTTGCAACATGAGCATCAAACTGCATTTCTTACATAGTCATCTTGCTAACTTCCCAGAAAATCTTGGTGCTGTTAGTGATGAACAGGGCGAGCGATTCCACCAAGATCTAAAGGTTATGGAAGCGCGGTATCAAGGTAGATGGGATGTGAGTATGATGGCTGACCACTGTTGCAGCATGAAGCGAGAATGTCCACAAACTGAACACTCCAGGAAAAACTATAAGAAATTTTTACTATATCTTTTATTTATTTTTTGTATAAACACAATTTAACTTTTAATAATATGTTAACATCTGTATGAAGAAAATATTCTAATCTATTTGGTCAGATCTCACCTTATTTCCTTTCGTATGTACACTTTTAAGGTAAAATGAGGGGTATGCTGTAGCTTAAGAACTTGACCTGATAGAGAAAAACTGAATATTTTTGAATTCAAAGATGAAAAATTAGTCAAAAACAAGTCACAGATCCAAATCAACAAAATTGCTGTCCCCCAGTGTTATTAACAAATTATTAACTCGAATGATTATTAACAATTTATAAACTACAAACGATTATATCGAATGTAGATCCTTCTGTCCATTTTCAAATTTGATAGAACATGTGCTACTGAAATGATGGTACTTGTATCACCGAGTTTATTATAAGGGACGTGTTGACTCAATCGTTTGTTAATGAAAATTGTCTGTAGTTTTATGTAGTTACAGAAAAAAAAATAACCTACAAACCATGACACTGATTATGTCTGGAAACCAGTGAAGTTGATAAAGTTTCAGAAGCGCACTACAAACGATATATAAACTACAAACGATTATATCGAGCGTAGATTCTTCTGACGATCTTCAAATGTCACAGAACATCTGCTACTGAAACGATTATACTAGTATCAGCGAGTTGTATCAGCACTGAATTCATCTTCACTATTGTAATAATTCAAAACATTCACTTTGCAACCACTCGAAAAGTCGAAAAGCGCGATGGCGAAAAGCACCTGACTATTGAGAATGGGGCAGCGCCCAAGATATGATGTTATAAATACGTGTAATCTCCGGGCTAATAGCAAAGCGATGCTTTGCTGTCTTTATTTTTCGCACGCGATAGTAAAGAAAACAGTAGCGACACAAACTTGTCTGTGCCCAAAGCAAGTGTTCTTTAATCGGTGTGCTTCGGCAACCCACGACCTATTTCGTTACCGCGAATTACATTATGGATGTTAGACTATAGAAGTCGCAAGAAACGCGATCATAGACAGAACAGAGAATAAATTAATATAAAATCTGAAATTATTTTTTTCAATTCATTTTTAAATTTTTTAGACAGGGCACACATACATTAATTAAAAAATCACTAACTTTACTAACTTATGGATGACCCTAACATGTAAGTCACGGCAAAAGTTTCTGCAAACAGAAAATCATGAAGCCCAAAATGGACAGTTTTCTTTACTGACTACCCCATTTAAATGGAAATGAGCTTCATCGTCCATGATGATGGCCAATTGTTTTCTTCAAACATGCCAAACATTGTTAGAGTAAATGCAGGGCGAACATAAAAAAGACACATTTGTAGTATTCACAGATTTTAAAGAGACATATCACATAACCAAGAAACTAAACTCACAAAGATTTAATACTAAATACTAAATTACTTTTCTTGACTCCTCAACGAACCATGTTTGAATGATCAGGAGACTCAATGATCTCCTGATTAGCGAAACGTGCGTCGAGAAGTTTAAAAAGTTTAGTAGAAAATCTCTTTTGAGTTGAGTTGAGTTGAGTGTTTCACATCGAAGGTCCAATTGAAGAATTGATAACCAAGAAAACCAAACTATATGTAGCACAAAGGAATTAAGAGACTCAACACTGAAATAAACGAAGAACTGCATAAAAATTGGGAACGAGTTAACAAAGAATTTTGATGTTGAAGAAATAAACTCCAAAACATTTACCACTAAACACTAAATCACTTTTTGCTTCTTCTCGGTGTGCGCGTATCAACCATGTGTTAGCATCATCACGAGATTATTCAACCTGTTGGACCAGAGCCCAGAAGACTAAACTAAACAGAAAATGCTCGCTGTGTGGGAGAGGAAATATATAGAAGAAAAATATATCAAGATAAACCAATAGGTGATAGATGGGAAAGGATAATAAATGAGCTACAAGAATTGTAAAACAACCCGGCTCACATGGTTAGGACATGTAACAAAGATGAACGAAGAACATATATTGAAGAAACTTTTGGAATGCAGAATAGGAGGAACAAGACGAGGAAAACTGAGATTGTGATGGATGGATGAGGATGGCGGATTTAGCATGCTTATTCGAAACCTAGCCCCGAGCCAGTTAGACCTACTGAACTAGCATACAATAACTTCTGAGCGGCAAAATTGCTTCAATCGAAGTCAAAAGTGCATTGATGCAACGAGAATATTCTCTCTTATTCTCCCATTGAATTCGTGTTCTTTCTGACTGGTTTGCAGGAAATTTTGCAGTGATCTACATTAACCATGTTTTAAATAATCTAGTAATAATAGAAAAAAATATTGTGATGGGGTCTTAAGATGAATCTAAATGGCCAGTTATAATTGTGTCAAAAACGTTTTTTGATGCTTTGGAATAGTAGACCTGTTACTGGTATCTGTTCTTATGAATATTAACATGTTACAGTAGCAGAATGGGAATCGGTCATTTTGACTAAAGCTAGAAGCTAAACTTTGATATTTAAATAAAAATCATCTATTAAAATAAAATAAAAATCAGCTGTTACCCGTCCGCTTCGCTGAGCGTAAATTAAACTTTAGTAATACTTGATTTTTCATTATTAAAATTACTTTTAGAATGCCATAACTTTTAGTTGCTATTTGATTTTTTTTTTTATAAATTTCAAAAAGACAAAATTGCGAGAGATTCACAACGATACAATCCGAAATTTTAAATTTCCAGACTTGGTCATTTCAGACTTTCATTTCATCCGATCCGATCATGTGGATGATAGACGCTCTACATTATTTTATCACATCAAAAACGCCACGATTTTTCGATCTGGGATTCAACAGTTGCCTGAAAGATGGCGAGAGTATACAAAAACTGAGAGAGATTACTTTGAAGATCAGATTTGTATTACTTTTTTCATAAATAAATGTCAAAGGTAACCAAAAATGACGGAGAATTTAACCGAGGACCTAATATTTTAGCTTGAGCGAGAATTTTCGTCTCTCTCCACTTTTTGACTTTCGTCAAGTCCACAATTGTAACTGATTTGAAAGCGATGCAATAATTAACTTGACATCTCCTATAAATAAGCATCTCAAATCAAAAACTATCAAGTCCGATTCAATAAATGATAGACTAGTCGATTTTAATTCACAAACTAATTCTTGATAAGTACTTTAGAACTTACCCCAAATGATCAGTCACATCCAAATTGTGTGGCCTGTTCTAATCGTAATTAAAAACGAGGTATCGAACGGAAAATTATCGCCAATAATCCACTAACTTTCACACCGAAACAATTTTTCACACCGCAACATTTCCGTCACACATAAATAAAATTTCAGTCGGTAAATTGAAAACAAGCTCCTGATGTGATAAATAAATCCTTGTTTACCAACCCACAATCTTAATAACATGAAATTTCCTACAGGTGCCTGTAATGGTTCTACCTATCAAAGCAGCAGCATTTTTGGACATAATTCCAGATTTTTTAATTACCTCCAAACAAAATAACTATAAAGAAATTAGATACATTTTTGAAATTATGTTAATCTTCCCGTCAAGCATAATATTCTCTTTTGGAGGGTCCCTTCGCAGGCCTTCTGTCATCTTTTTTTCTAATTCATCTTCACTGGTATCCCTTTGAGGAAGCATATCTCTGTCACTATCCTTTCGCTTTGCTCCTAAATATTTATTCATAATAAAAAATCATTATAATTATTATTATATTATTTCATCAAAAAATGGAAACAGTGGAAATATTGAATTTTGTAATTTGTAAATGATCTATTCATAATACAGATATCTACTTTTTTGTTTTGCTATTCCAAATTCTAATACCTGTAGCTGAACCTAAAGCATGATGGGGATATAACATCGATGGTGTAACTGCCGAAGGACCTGATTTGATCTTTCTTGTAATATGGTGAGTTTCTGCAATTATTGGCGTAGCGATTAAATCATCTCCAGGCTTTTTGGATTTTTCCTTGTCCATCTTATGATTTGGGTTTACTACTATGAAAACTTAATGAACGAATATGTATGTTTACTAAGAAATACATAGAAATTTCATGTTGAAAATGTCAAAATTGTTTGTCAGCTACTCAGCCTAATCAAATTTTAATAGATATTTAACAATTATATAATAAAAAATGCTTTTTAGAACCTAGCACCTTCTCCAAAATATAAAAGTATATTTCATAAAAAGGCTGTATTAAAAAAAATCTGTTTACAACCTGTTGGACATTATTAGATCTATTTCTTAAAATGTTATCATTTGAAAAATGAGAAAAACGAGTTAAACTGTTTACTCTTTGTAATTTTCTATAATATTGCATTCTACTATATTTATTTGAATTAGAAATAATCACGATGCTGAAAGCCAAGCTTAGTGGTTAATTCTTCTTAATGCCATGTCCTTTATGTAGATATAAATATTTGAGTAATGATAAGAACTGAAAAAAACATTTAAGTCAACAGTTCCCTTGAGAAAATATCAAATGTCAACCGTCAAATGTCACTAATGTCATAGAAGATAATAAAAAAAAAAGGGAATAAATGTTGGTGAGTGTTGAATAATCTATTTTTTTAATTGCCGTTCGTTTATTTAACCATAATAAAAAAATATTTATTCTTTTTTTCATAATCAAACTTAAATATTTCAAAGCAGTAAATGCTTGGATATAACGATTTATAATCTATATAACCTAATTTTTTTTCGTTTTCGGAAACGCATGTTTATAAACAAATTAGCAACAGATTCTCGATTTTATTTTAGATTTTATACCTGCGGAAAGGAAGAATATGAGACGTGGGAAACCTCAGCAAGCATTTTATAAACCTGGAAGTGGAAAACTGAGACGTTCAAGTCAATGTTCAGAAGACACATTTAGTTCAAGAGAGTTGCGAGCGGCTTCTGCATCTCAGACTGATTTAAGAAGTAGGTCTGATACAAATAGTGATTCCCTAACTTTTTCAGACCAGCAGAGAAGATCTAAAAGGCCAGATAGAGTGTTTTATGTGCCTAAACCAATTCAAGCAAGGGAACAATTTAGTCCTCAATATTATGATCAAGATAGTCAGTAATTTTTCATATAGAACTTAAGGTATATATTTGTTTGATTTTATTTCAGGTTTACAAAACGGTGGTGATCAAATTTTAAATAGTGATAATAAAATGTCTAAGAGATATTCTAGTAATAGGTCTGGATATCACAGTAATAATTCAGGTAGAGCAGAAAATCAAAATGAGAGGAGGGACAAGTCTCCAGTTTCCAATAAGAATTTTAGAATGGGATCAGAACCTAGAGGTAATTATATGTAAATATTTTATTTTGTTGCTATTATTTATGATTTTAAGGTGTCCATGGTGGATCTAATTGGTCACATGATAGGGATACTAGAAGTGTGGAACCCACAAGTGTAGGTAATAGAAATAATCAAGTTGGTGAAAAAATTCAGTCAAAACCTCCAAGTGGTAGAAGACATAGTGTCATAGGAAACTTAAGGTATTTTGAAAATTTGCCGCCTAGACTTAGGAAAAAGATGATGGAAGATAATGGCATGAGTGCTGACTCAACTGGGTGGGATGGTACAACTTCAAACTTTCAGGTGAGTACAGTCTTTTTTGAGTATATCACCATTTTATCAATGCTGGTGTTATATTGCAGTCTGTTCCTTTCCAACAAAGCAGTGGTAGTAGTTATCACTCACTAGATACTTGCAGTACTTTACCTCATTATCAGTCAACTTCATCTTACAATACAAATATGGGATATTATACTTTACCTGGAAGGCCTCGTGGTAGAGGCCGCATACAAGATTCTGATTATCAATATGGTGCACCTTTTAGATCAATAACACCAGAGAGAGGAAGGTGAGTTTTTCACTAAGTCTCACTGAGAATCAATTCATTCAATTCAATCAATTATTTCATTGGTATCTTTGGTGTGAAACAGTAAACTAAAAAAGGTTTATCACCTAACACCAAATCACCTGTTTTTAACTTCCCGACGCGTATTTTGTTAATCATGTTGGCATCATCAGGAGATGATGCTAAAATGGTTAGCTAAACCAGAGTCGATAAATTTGGTGTTTAGTTGTAAATTACTTACTAGTTTACTTACCAAATCACTTGTTACCAAATCACTTGTTTTTAATTACTCGACGTGCGTTTCGACAACCATGACGTTAGCATCATCAGGAGATAATTCAATCTGATATAGATTTTTTTTCTTTTTTTGAGCTTTTCGCTACAATCTAAAATTCAAAAAAAATATGAAAAATATCTGTTCTTATATAAATAAAGAATAACTGGGTAAAAAACAAAAAACCAAACAGAGGCAAATTTGTCAGTGATTATTTTTCTGTAAAATGTTAACCTAACGAACAAAATTAAAAAAAATATAAATTTTTTCTAAAATAAATACAACCTTTTGAACTTTAACGTTTCGGGAGGTCTTCTCCCGTTTTCAAAACAAATCTAAAAAATAAATTGTATTAATTTCTATATATATTGAAAAGATAGGAAGTAAATATATTTTGTGTATATGTCATTGACACATTGACAATAAACGCGCATCCATACATTATAAACAATCAAGTTGGTGTTTAGTGGTAAATTTCTTGGAGTTTAATGAATCACTTATTTTTAATTTCTCGACGCCTGTTTCGCCAACCATGTTAGGATTATCAGAATATAATTCAATCTGATGATGCTAAAATGGTTAGCGATAGGCGCGTTGAGAAATTAAAAACAAGTGACTTGGTTAGTGGAAACTCTCTTTGAGTTTGATACACTCTTTGTGTCTTTGATCCAGCTATCGGTCAATCAAGTCTGTATTGTGCAGCCACCTTTGGCCATGTCTATTTTAAATCAGTTTCCATTTTCAATTAGTTTTATTTTAAATTGAAGAATACTACATTTTATTTTGTTGTATATTAGTCATTTACTTAAAGGATCTTAATTTGATATCCAATCTTTTTTTTTGTTACTTCATTTCAATTTTACTCTCCCCGTTCCATTTACCGTTCCGTTTACTCTCCAATTCTCCCCGCAGGCTTTGGAGGCTTTCTGGGATGGATATTTTCTAACAGGTGTTTCGGTTAATAACGTCGATTTTGCTAAGAGATGGCGTTAGTAATATGTTAAAACAAAAGCCTGTTCATTATTGTCATTGTGAAAAAAACATACTTTTTCACAGCTTATGTCCAATTATGTACCAGAAAAAGACGTTTTGCAGAGAAGTTTAATAACCTTCTTTCATTTGAAGCAAACTGTTGCTGAACGTTATCGATTGTTGGTTGAAGCTTATGGTGAACATGCTCTAACTCAAGCGCTTTAAATGTACGTCCAGGACTACTGAGAAAGTTTGAATATGGAGATTTGCAAGTATTATTGTATGAAGACTCAACTCATACATTGCAATAATTGGCAGAACCATTGAGTGTTGCCCAATCTATCATTTCCGAAAGTTTACACTCATTGGGAAAGATCCAGAAGAAAGGTAAATGAGTTCTATATGAATTGAAGGAAAGAGACATTGAAAGGCGAAAAACTACTTGTTAAATATTGTATGCTAGATAAAAATGAAAAGGTTTTTTGCATTGAGTTGTGACAGGTGATGAAATGGATCTATTTTGACAACCCAAAGGACAAAAATCATGGGTAGACCCAGACCAGTTTTCAACATCACAACCAGCGTGCAATATACATAGAAAAAAGGCTTTGCTGTGTATTTGGTGGGATAATAAGGGAGCTGAGTATTTAGAACTCCTGCCGCTCCTTCGATTTCCTGTCCGAGCTCTAGCAGTGTACAATAAGAATTTTCTTTCAGTACTGCCCCCAATTCTACATTTTTCACTTTTTTTTTTGGTTCCGGACGTTCTGTTACTACACAACTCCTTTTGAAGCTGATAGGTGGGGCTTTAAAATAACTATACGACCGAAAACGTTTTTATTTGAATAGGTTCTACACTCAATGAAACATAATGGCCGAGAATTGGGGACTTGATATAGATATATTTAAAATTCAAGTCAGTTTCTAGAAATGTCTGAATGATTGTGGCGTGTTCATATATTTTTTCTTTTTTTTTGGGTTTTTCGCTACGATCCAAAACTCAAAAAATATCAAAAATATCTATTCTTAAGTAAATACAGAATCACTGGGTAAAAAACAAAAAACCAAACGGAGACAAATTTCTCAGCGATTCTTTTCTCTAATAAATTTGTCTAAGGGTAATTTTGAAAACGGGGGGAGAAGACCTCCCGAAATGTTAACGTTAAAAGTTTGTATTTATTTTAGAACATTTTTATATTTTTAAAATTTTGTTTGTTAGGCAAATTTATTACAGAAAAGAATCACTGAGAAATTTGTCTCTGTTTGGTTTTTCTGTTTTTTAGCCAGTGATTCTTTATTTACATAAGAACAGATATTTTTTCAGTTTTAGATCGTGGCGAAAACACAAAAAAAAAGAAAAAATCAGTTTCTAGTAACCTACTGTGATTATTATTTTTCAAATTTTTTTTTAATAGTTTTTTGAGAATATCATTATTTTGGTTTTTTTTTCTTAATTTTAATTTAGTATTTGTCGAAGTCCTTTAAATTCGCGGCCTGGTACACCTACAAGAAGATTTGATAATAGACCCTCAAGTCGGCCACCGAGTAGGTGTCACACTCCAACCAGTTACTATGAGGATGCCAGACGTAACGATGATTATAGGGGGGGTCGGGGAAAACTTAACACTTTTGATAGATCAGGGGACAGAGTTAGCGAATCTCGTCAATTTGAAAGAAGCGATAGGTAGAGTAAAACCATATACAGTATACCGGAAAAATAACGGAACTTTTTAAATTCTAATAAAACTACTAGCGCCATCTGTTGAAATAATATATAATCTGAAAGTTGTATATCTCCTCTACAGTATGTCTAGGATAAGGACTTACCGCCCCCTGATTTTTTTATTTCTGGACCGATTTTCATAAACTTTCTTTTGTTGGATAGATCTCGGAAAACGGCATTAAGAAAATGCGTCAACTTTTATGGCTCCCATTTTCGAGAAGTACTATTAGGGCTTTTTTTAGAGAAAAACTAACAAATGATTCTTGACCAGCACCACCTTAAACTAAAATATACCGATTTTTATGGTTCTAAATTACTGGGTACCGTTGATATTATTTTATGATATTTTTAACAAAAAACATTCTTTATTTATTTAGGTCAGGTTACAGGTCGATCTAAATTGGCGTTATAAAACTTCATACTAGACATTTCTATCATTCCGCCATTTTCTATCAAGCACTTTCCAATACGTCGTCTGGTATTGTTCACTACTTTTCTCAATTGTTGTTTGGTAATTGTACGGCAAGCCTGTTTAATACGATCAGAAAGATCGTCTCGAGTTTGGAGCCTCAAAACAAACCTTATTTTTAATTGTCCCCCAGATAAAAAAATCAAGAGGCGTGAAGTCCGGGGATCTCGGCGGCCAATTAATTACAGAACTGTTTCGCCCAATCCAATGATTTGGAAAATTATTATTTAACCAGTTTCTTACGTTAATTGCATGATGAATAGTCAAATTGTAAGTGTAAATTGTACCGATAATCAAGAGGCAACGCATAAATTTCATCCCCAAACTCATTTTGTAAAAATCTAAGCAATCAAGCTGCATTCAAAAAATTTCCATCAAAAAATATGGTCCAATAATAATGTCATTTAAAATACCGCACCAAACGTTCATCTTAGTAGAATATTGTCTCTTACATTGTATCACCCAATGTGAGTTATTTTCAGCCCATAATCTAATATTATGTGATGATACCGTTGGTCGTAAATGTGGCTCCATCTGTGTATAAAATTTTTACGGACACCCAGTAATTTAGAACCATAAAAATCAGTACGGTTTGGTTTAAAGTGGTGATGGTCAAGAATCCGTAGTTAGTTTTTTCTCTAAAAAAAATGCTAATAGTACTATGATTAATTAATCTCTCGTATGCAGATCTCGTATCTCGTATGCAGATCTCGATCGTATCTCTCGATATTAATCTCTCGTATGCAGAATGGTGAGACCAATCTCAGGATAAAATACATAAGCGGAATCCCAAAAATTGTTCGTATTAACGGTAATTTAAACTAAGTGAAGTGTCTGATAGAATTTTGTCGCGGCCCGACTCGATACTATCGTGTTTATATCAAAATACTAGGGGCCTGAACAGCAAGACATTAGAATTTTATAAGTCTGTTTGTGGTACAAGTCATGACGTTGTTGCGATCACTGAAAGCTGGGCTCAGGACAATATATCATCTAGTGAACTATTCGATAGTCGATACTCTGTTTTCAGATGTGACAGGGACTTGTGTGGAATGGGTGTGTCCAAGGGTGGAGGTGTAATATTGGCTACCAAGAAAAAATTAAATGCAACTCAATTGGATCTCCAGGCAATCCGCTCGAAGATCGTCAAGGCCGATGTGATAGGGTGTAAATTGACTGTTAATTTATCGACATTATATGTTTTTGTTATATACGTTCCACCCAATATTAGTTTCGATGAATTTTCATCTTTCTTCGAGCTTCTAGAAACATTTCATTGTCTTCATAATAATAATGTATTGATATTGGGCGACTTTAACGTGCCGAATCTTTGTGAGGATAGCATTCCCGATCAGAAAGCAGAAATATTATCTAATTTTATTAATTTACTTGGTTTTAAACAACATAATAACTATCGCAACACACATCATAAAATATTGGATCTTATTATCTCAAATATCCATTGCGAGGTCTATAGAGAACTGTCACCGTTGGTTAATGAAGATAGTCACCATCCTTCCCTCTCCATCTTCTTCGCTTCTAACTCCAATGAGAGGCGTGTGTTTCCCGCCAACTGATCCAAATTCAAATACAATTTTAGAAAAGCAAATTTTTTGTTGCTTTATCAGAGGGTTTTAAATATAGACTGGTCAGATTTGTATGTTATAAGTGATGTAAATAGGGCATGCGAGTTTCTGTATGGGAAGATATTCGGTATTATTGATGAATGTGTGCCCCGATCTATCATCCGTAAGAGAACATTTCCGGTGTGGTTTACACCCGAGATAATAAAAGTCATAAAGCGCAAGCATAGACTATTCAAAAAAAGGAAAAAGTCAGATTCGCAGCCTTTACGGGAACAATTCAATGTGCAACGAACTTCTGTTAAGAAAATGATAAACACGGCCCACAAAATCTATCTAAATAAAGCTGAGAATTCGATATCTGATGATCCTTCATCATTTTGGACTTACGTCAGGGCAAGGGTTTCGTCGGATTCCCTTCCTGAATTGCTCACAGACGGAGACTGTGAGTACTCAGACCCTGACGATATTGTCAACGCCTTTGCAAAGTTCTTCAGCGGCGTTTATAGACCTCCGACTGATCGGAACATGACCCCACATAGTGATAATTCCAGCTCACAGGTAACACTCGACTATTTATCTGATGATATGATAATGAGGGCACTGAAAAGATTGAAGAAACGGTTTGTTTGCGGACCTGATGAGGTACCGTGTTTTTTTGTCGGAGATTGTGCTCCTGCGTTATTGAGGCCGTTATCTTTTGTATTTAATTTGGCAATTTCAACCAGCGTGTTCCCAAAAGTGTGGAAGGAGGCAAGAATCGTTCCGATCTTTAAGAAGGGCGATCGTTGCAGTATTTTAAACTACAGACCTGTGTCGATTTTGTCGCCTTTTGCTAAAGTATTTGAGATGTCCGTTTATGTGTGCATATTCAGTCAAGTTAAGAGTGTGATATCATCGAGGCAGCATGGATTTTTTGCTGGTCGGAGTACGATTAGCAATTTGGCTTGCTTCGCTCAGTTTGTTGGTCGGGCTTTGGATGATGGTGGACAGGTCGATACGGTCTACACTGACTTCTCTAAGGCCTTTGATCGAATGGATCACTCCATCTTGCTGCATAAATTGGCCAATTTTGGATTCAGTGACAAACTTATACTATTAGTTGAGTCATATTTGAGCGATCGAGTGTATTACGTTGTGGTACGAGGTTATAGATCACCTCAATTTACCGCCACGAGTGGGGCCCCACAGGGCAGTAATCTTGCTCCCCTTATTTTTGCACTATTTATTAATGATATAGTAACAAATGTTTCAAGCAATATTTTAATGTACGCAGATGATCTGAAACTATATAGAAATATAAATAGCAACGCTGACTGCTTTATGATGCAGAACGATATTGAGTTTGTTGAAGAATGGTGCAACATCAACAACTTGCCGCTGAATTTTGGCAAGTGTTATATCATGTCATTTGCGAATATCCAGAATGTCACGCATTTTGATTACAGCCTGAATGGTGCAATTATTGAGAGGGTCGGGATGTTCAGGGACTTGGGGATTGTTTTTGATACTAAAATGTCTTTTTCATCTCACATTAGCCACATTCGGAGTGAGGTAATGAGAATGTTAGGATTCATCTTTCGGAACTCGGCAGATTTCGTGAGCATAAATACACTCAAAACTCTGTATCACAGTTATGTGAGATCAAAGTTGGAGTATGGTGCTGTAGTATGGAACCTTTTGTATAGCAGATACAAATTGCAAATAGAAGGTGTCCAGAGAAAATTCGCTAAGTTTTTAGCATTCAGACATGATGGAAGATATCCGACGAGACATATAGATCAGAATAGTCTCCTGTTGAAATTTCAAATATCATCGTTAGTTAGTCACCGAAAATATTTACTTCTTCAGTTCATCTATAAATTGTGTAGATCCCTCATTGACTGTCCTGAACTTCTATCTGTGGTGGGCTTCCACGTGCCTTCGAGGTGTATCAGATCCTGCCCCACCTTTTATTTACCCTATGCTAGAACCAACTTCATGGTCAGGACACCTCTGTTTCAGGCCATGAAGCTCTTCAATGATCTGTGCTGCGATATTGACATTAATAACGTATCTGCAGATCGGTTCACGAGGTTTGTCGCCTTGAGGCTGTTGCAGTGATCGATAATAAATTGTAGGGATCGTTGTTGTAGCTTTATTTAAGTCTGTTATATACGCATTGATTTTGTCTTGATTTTTTTTTTGTCGCTTTTTTTTAAATAAATTGTCTCAAATGGATTTATTCTGTCAAACAATAAAGGTTATTATTATTATTATCTAAGTCTGTTATTATATAAGCATTGTTTTTGACTTGATTTTCTTTTTTATCTTTGTTATTTTTTTGTGGATTGTCTCATAAATGGATTTATTCTGTCAGACAATAAAGATTATTATTATTATTATTATTATTATTATGATGCGAATTAGACTGTGAGATGGATAGCAGAGGAGTTAAATACGACCAGAAATATGATTCACAAAATCTTGACAAAGGATTTAAACAGACGGAAAGTCTGGGCTCGATTTGTTTCTCACTTCTTAAATGCGGGCCTAGAAATTGGCGAAAAACAAGTCTGTGTGCTTCGTATTCGTCTGATTTATCGTCGTGTGACTATTTCCTGTTCCCGAAACTCAAACTGGTTATGAAAGGAATAGGAAGAAGGCCATGCAGCCGTGACTAGGGTTATGGAGGCGATTCCGAAAAACGACAAAAAATATATCGAGCATGGTTGAACTTACCCAGCGGTGTATTAATGTGGAATGGATGTATTTTGAATACATAGAAATTGTTTTTTTTTATTTAAAAAGTTCCATTATTTTTCCGACATACTGTGTATATTTGTTTTGTTCACAAAGATATTTTCACATAATGTTTGACAATAATGTAACATGTTTTAAACTTTTTATCCTAGAAGAAATGACGATAATAACAGACCTCGAAAAGACGATGACAACAGAAACAGAAGGGCGGAGGAAAACAGAAGCAAAAGTTTTGATGACAATAGAAATAGAAGAAATGACTTTCGTGGAGAGTATGAAGGGGATAATAGAAATAGCAGAGATCATCCTAGGAGAAACGAAAAGCAGAGACGACGAGGAGGTAAAGTAATGTTCGAAAACTGATTTTGTTATGCTGTTCTCTGTGTTTTTTACTATTTTCTATTTTGTACTACATTTATTTTTGTTTAGATTTTATGTACTGATCAGTTTTTTTTTTGTTGGTCCATCTGATGATTTAACGGCCGGGTATTTTTTCCTTTTACTCTGTGGTTATCAGTTTCTGTATTTTTCAGAGTCTGTTGAGATACTGGCAGATTGTCCAGAAAGGATATGAATATAAAAATTGTTTACTATTTTACAGTTGGTAATTTCGCTTTTAAACTATTTTTTTACTGTAGTAAGGGTCATAAAAAACGGGACAGTCTGAAATTTGAAATATAACTATTTATAAAATTGGTTACATGTATTTTTTTGCTGGTTCTTTTTTTGTTTGATATCACCGTGACTTATTATCGTCATCAGTGGCGATACAACCCGATAGTGTCTCCATTCGCTTTGCTGTATCCTCCAAGGTTGTAAATGTTTCCTTCGTCTGGCCTACTGATATTGTTATTATGTCTATATTATCGGCGTAGGCCAGAATTTGACTAGACTTTCTCTTTCCACCACTTTCTCTTTTCTCTATCGAGTTGGTTCTTTTTCTTTTTCCAAACACAAATAATTGTCTGGCTGGAAGAAAGAGATTACACTTTGAACTACTTTGATCGAAGTGTATCGCGTCAGAAGAGACTTAAAAAGCATCAAACTTTTCACTCTACCCTTATATATGTTTTTATTTAATTTCATCAAATACATTATTTTATAGGTCGTGAAAGACGTAGCTCTAGCAGAGATACCATTAGGCAAAAAACAAAAAACAACTACGAGAGCTACCAACCTTCACAAGAAGTTAATCAAAATAAAGTGGCCGAAAGTGACAATAATCCAGTTATTCGGCGTTTAGAAAATTTTCGAAACAAATCAGTTTCCCCAGCTGGAACCTCAAGCGTGGTGTCGCAACAAAGTCCAGAGTATGGCGCTGCTCCGAAAGGAAATGTTAAGTCTGGTTTGGACACTCAAATGATGCTTCTCCAAGGCGAAAGAGCTCCAGATATTAATGTAGAGAAAGCTGATAAACCTGATGAAGATCGAACAATTTTGGTGAGTTTAATTTTTACATTTTTCAAAAAATATTGTTATTCTTGTCTTCGTTTTAATTGTTTTATTGCAACTTTATTACCTAATATATGATTTTTTTTTTAATTTGATACGCCCACTTTCACTACATGTATTACCATATCAGGAGTTTTGCAGAGATTAAATTGTGTGATGTGTGATACAGCCAGTTTCACTTTTATAAAACATTCTTTTTATTTCATTTTTCAATTAAATAATTCCAATACCTAAATCCGGAAAAGATCTGACAAAAGCTTCATCAAATCGACCTATAAGTCTACTGACCGTTATGTCTAAACTTTTTAAAAGACTTATTGTGAACAGAATAAGTACTGGCCCCAATACAGAAAACTGGATTCCGGCACACCAGTTTGACTTTAGATGAAACCATTCAACTCCACAGTAGACCACCGCATAACCCATTAAATAAACAGTGTTCATCACTGTACATCAGTGTTTTTAGATGTCAGTAAGGCTTCCGACAAGGTTTGGCATGATGGCCTACTATTTAAAATCAAACAATATTTTCCTATAACATTACCATCTCTTAAAATCCTATCTGATCGAAAGGGAATTCAAAGTTAAAAGAAACGATAGCACATCGGAAAAATATATCATTAGATCGGGAGTTCCACAAGGTAGCGTTATGGGCACCTTGTTCAACGTACTCTACACGGCTGATCTCCCAAAAACAAAAGACAACACCATTGGTACATCTGTCGATAATACAGTTATACTTTCATCAAATAGAAACCCAGTCGAATCATCAATCTACAAACCCACCTGAACCTAGTTCAAATCTGGACCCGAAAATGGAAAATTAAAATAAACGAGATAAAATCACCGCAAGTCAACTATACCGTTAGGAAAGGAATGCGCTAGCTTACATTTTAATAATGTAGAAATCCCAACATTCACAGATACAAAATTATCTAGATATTCACTTGGACAGTAAACTTACGTGAAAAACCCATACAGTCAAAAAAATAAAACAAATTGACCTAACAGTAATAGAATTGAATTGGTTTATCGGAAGAAAGTCTGACTTATCTTTAGATAACAAAATTCTGTTATATAAGGCTATCTATCATTAAGCATATTTGGACTTATGGGATAGAACTTTGGGAATGTACTAGTAAATCAAATGTAGCCATTATCCAAAGATGCCATATTACGAATAATTGCCGATGCACCTGATACATTTCAAACCACATTCTTCACGAAGGTCTCCAGCTAGTTTATGTTAAAGACATCATCAAGAGTCAAAAAAAGAAAACAAATTCACCTAACAGTAATAGAATTGAGTTGGCTTATCGGAAGAAAGTCTAATTTATCTTTAGATAACAAAATTCTATTACACAAGGCTATCTATCATTAAGCCAATTTGGACTTATGGGACTTTGGGGATGGACTAGTAAATCAAATGTAGCCATTATCCAAAGATGCCATATTACAAATAATTGCCGATGCGGCTTGATACATTTCAAACCACACTCTTCACGAAGATCTCCAGCTACTTTATGTTAAAGTAGTACATCATCGCGAGCAGCAGTATAAAACATCAACACGAACTGGACAGCCATCCTAATGCCCCACTACAGCCTGTTTTGAATCCCACAAATAATAGAAGACTAAAAAGAAACTGGTCTGAGAGAAGGATAACGGGGACTAGTCATTGGGGCAGTCACTTCATTACGCCAATATAGGGAAGTTCAGCCCTCAAGCCATCACATTAGCTTAAAGAATATTGTAATTCTGATTGCTAAGACATCAAAAAAAGCATGACGTGCCATATGGACAATTTTCTATAGAAGGGTAGAGTGACAATTCAAATTATTTAAAAATGAAATCGATTTGTTTTTCGATGTAGTCTCCTCTTAGCCCGATACAATTTACTCAATCTTCTTTCAACTTTTTCATCCTGTTTTTTTATTACATTTTTATCCAAAGAGCATGACTTGTCGAACTTCAAAATAGTCTTCTGTTTCGGCGGCGATCTATGTTGTGATTTTTTCCACCTAGCTATTTCTTTATGTTTGGGAAGGAAAAGAAGTCGAAGGGGGCGAAGTCCGGATAAGAGGATGGATACGTCATCAGTTTGTAGCCCAAATGAACTAATTTCATAGAGATTACTTATTATTAAGTTTCATCAACAGTCATGAATCGCGGCAAGAACTCTTTCGGATTGCGTTTATACTTATCCGAAGGCTATGTCAGTGCCTTCAAGCACCAAGATCCACACTAGCCGCTGTCGTAAATCTCGTGCATCCGCACTATATGGTGAACCGTTGATGCTCGCTTCTGACGAAGGCCCAGTGTAGGGTCTGGCCAGTCTCCGATCGAAACACCTATCTCTTTCGATTTAACTTTCGCGAAGTTTCTCTGGACTTCATTGAAAACCTGATTTTACGAGTTGTCGGCTTCTACACCACAAAAGAAAAGGAAATTTTCGATATTTCTTGGCGTAGACAGAACCGCCAATAAAAGAGAAATAATCAGGGCCGTTTCGGTCAGTTCATTTTGGACCGTTTCGGATTCCCTTGTGAGGTCACTAGAATTTCATTTCTGCTCCCCAGTGAGCAAACATGATACCTATCGCGTTGATAGTTATTTTATTCCTAATTCTCAACAATCTCTCTAATACCTTCACTCTGTGATCTCCAACACGATATCAAGTAATTTGTTGATCATTTCTTCAGTATCAACCTGAACAGGGAGTTCTGAGCGCAAAGCGCCACTCGTGCTGGTTCGACCACATCGAAACTAACCACTAACAAACTAAGTAAACCACTTATCAACCATGAAATGTGAAGGAACAGAGTCCTTATAATATTTTTTCAACATTTTACGCGATGGTTCTACACGCAAAAAGTAGTATTTAATCAACATACAAAATTATTTTTTTTCCATGATAGCAAACATATCAAACTTATCGAGAACTGTAAAAACAATATAGCGTTAATAAAGGAATCTATTTTTCAGAAATGCAATCGTACGACATCTATCGGAAAAGTATCATGATTTTTTCACTGTATTCTAGCATATTGCTTTATGCGTCCTTATTGTTTATTATCCCTTTTATAGGATTGGAACGAAGAAGTGGAGCTTAATTATAAATTGGAGTCTGAAATTTTGAGTGATGCGATGACTAGGAGTTCATCGGTAACAAGTCTACAAGAAATCAGCACAAGATCGATGCCGAGTTCATCAACCACAACACCAAACACAAAAAAGAAAAGGTATTGCCTTTTATAAATTTGAATTATTACCAAAATACGACAATATGTTTATTGCCCGGAATATCCTATCAATTCAGGTCTTTGGCCTTATCAAAGAAGCACATAATTTCTACAATTTTCTTATTTTAAACTGTAATATAGCCTATAATATATTTTTTATGTGGAGAAAGAACAACAATCATTAAAAAAATGTCGTGGATAGCACTTACACTCAGTGCCAAAATATTAAATACACTCGAACATTTATTTTCAAAATAACATTAAGTCTTACCCATCTTAAGTTCAACTAAAGACATTTCTCAATAAAAAAACTTTATGATTTTTAATTTTTTCGTGGATTTTAGATGTGTCAAAATGTTGGGACACACCCTCAGTTTTATATACGCTTAAACCATGACACTTCCCCCTCCCATTTACCGTCTCGATAACATTTTTGCTTCCTGAGCCCATAAAAAAAAAAGAACCATCAGACCCATCCAAAATATTTTTTTTTCGCTAGAAAAAAATGATTTTCCTCCACTGTTCAGTCCATGACATAACCTCTTCACCAAACTCATCACTTTTTTAAGGACGACGGCGGACGTTTCGCTGAAAAAAACTTTATGATTTTTAATTTTTTCGTGGATTTTAGATGTGTCAAAATGTTGGGACACACCCTCAGTTTTATATACGCTTAAACCATGACACTTCCCCCTCCCATTTACCGTCTCGATAACATTTTTGGCCGGTCGCGTTGGTGCGGCGGTAAGAGCGTCTGCTTTGCCGAATCCGCGCTGGAGCGGTAGCTGGTTCGATTCCAGCGCTCGGATGGTTATTTTTCTTTCTTCTGTCCGTTTATTTTTCCTAAATGTTTGTGATTGTTTCTAGGCAAGAGTGTAAAATCCGACTACGAATTACCCCTCAGTCACGCCAGTTAAAGGCTGGGTAAGGCCGAATGCCTTCTGAGAAGTGTTCTACGTTGGTCACTCGCCAGTCGGTAGGTTTCCTGATAGACTTATGGGTAGGCACATAACCAAGGGTTTATAGCCCGAGGGGGGTGCTGGCCTGGGTTTGTCGGAAGCTGATGACCGTGGTTCGGAACCCACGTTAAGCTGTAGGTCCAGTCGCTAAATAGCCCAGTTGCTGATGCGCCTCTAACCCAAACACTTTACTTTACTTTTTTTTAACATTTTTGCTTCCTGAGCCCATGAAAAAAAAAAGAAAACCATCAGACCCATCCAAAATATAATAAGAAAGTGCTGGTTTCTTTTTCAATTTTTTTCTTACAATATTTTCAGAATGTTTTAATAATCTTTGGACATTCCTAACCCTTGTTTGCACTTTAGCATCCTCCGTAATTGTTCTTGCTGCCTCTTTTTTTCTTCTTGACCTCAGGTGATCTCCCAGTTGAACAATCAATCCCCCTATGTTTCGCCATATCGAATCGACTAAGTAACCGATGAAAAACTTAATTTTAATCAGCGTCCTATGCCCCTACTATTCACTACGTCTGCGTTTATCAAAAAAAAACTCATGTTCTGAAAAACGCCTATTTTTTCGCATAATGAGTCACAAATTAATAATTTTTTCTGTTCAAATCCACGAGATTAAACTGATGACTAACACAGCTCAACAAATTTAAACTTTTTTGAGGTAACATTGATGAAAATAGATCTTCTAAATCCGAAAATGATAAGCTAATTACTGTACGTTTTCAAGAAAAAGTCCAAATAGGAGTGTAAAAAATACACTTTAGGGACATGCGACACCCCAGTACTTCATAAGCTTTCAAAAGTTCATCTATGAGGTTTTTGTAGTTTTCATCTTTCTCCTTGCCCAGAAATCCTTTCACTACACTTACATAACACTTCCAAGCTGCCATTTCTTTTTCATGTTATTGTTCTTGAAAACGGAAAACAAAGTTCAACGGAACACAACTTTACGAAGTTCTTCGTTACTCTGGACGTAATATGGAGAGGCGGAAGAAGCATCTTTTTTGGGTTTGGTATTGGTTTATGTTTGAAGTATCAGGTTCAAAAGAAGTTCTATGAGGTCAATCTTTCTTTCTGTAATGTTTTTTTTTATATCTACCTAAATGCAATGCAAAAAGAGCATTCCCATCAATGTTACAAAAATCATGTCGACCTGTTTAATTAAACTAAATCGATATGGAGGATTAAAAAATCATAAATATAAACAAATGTGCCAAACACTTTGACGCCAAAAAAATATTTAGTAGTAAATATTTGCTAATAATTGTTTTGTATTCTGATCAAGGTCAATTCAATTTATTCCCTTTTTCAATATTTTAACTTACGTATTTGAAACAAATACAAAAAACACTAAAAAATAATAATACGGGGGTCGTTCAATAAGTCCTCAGAAAGAAAAAAAACAGATGGCGCTCAAAGCTGTCAAAGTCTCAGTTATATTGATCACATAGTTTTATTTTTATTTTCGATTGAAGCAAAACACTTTTGTTTATTTAGAAAAATGGAAAAAAATAGTTTCGAGTGGAGATTAAACACTTATATTTAAAAGGCTTAACATCGAAACAGATCAAAGCTGAGTTGGATGAAGTTCATGATGGCACGTCTGCTCCTTTGTTTGCAACTGTTTATAATTGGATACATTAATTTAAACGTGGCTGTACATCCACAAACGATGAACATCGTTTGGGACGTCCAATGGAAGTGACTACTTTCGAAATGATTGACAAAATCCATGACATGGTTTTTGTCAAAAAAAATTCGGCAAGATTGGTGCGGCTTTTGCCTTCAGTCAGACTCTGAGGGCTGCTTTGGGGCATTTTCGTTGCAATCCTGATGAGTTTCTGCGTAGATACATAACTGTGGACGCATCCTGGATACACTACTACAGTCCAGATACAAAGGAACAATCAAAACAGTGGGTTTTAGAAGGTGAACTGGCTCTGAAGGAGGCGAAGACGGTGAAATCGGACGGCAAGGTTAGGGCCGCAGTTTTTTTGGGATGCACGCGGAATCACCTAAACCTACTACTTGGAAAAAGGAAAAACAATAACTCTCCGTCGTTATTTTACCGGTTGAGCGAAGAAATCAAGAAAAATTGTTCTTATTTGAAAAAGAAAAAGACCCTCTCCGATCAAGAGAATGCACGGGTGCACACCTGTACAGTTTCAATGGCCAAAATCATGGAATTAAAGTTCGAATTATTACAACATTCACGGTATTCACTGGATTTGGCCCCCAGATACTTTTTTTTTATTTTCGCACTTAAAAAAAAATGGCTCAGCGGACAACGGTTCGCATTGAACGAGGAGGTCATCGCCCAAACAGATGCCTATTTTGAGGACCTTCCGAAATCTTACTTTTTAGATGGCTTAAAAAAGTTGAAGAAACTCTTGGAAAAGCGTATAGAGCCAAAAGGAAATTATGTTGAAAAATAAAAAAATAAATCTACTTAAAATAATTTGTTTTTCTATCTTTTTCTAAGGACTTATTGAATGACCCTCGTAAAACTTAATAAATTTTTTAACATTTCTTTGATGTGTCTTAATATTTTGACTTTGAATATGGTATAAATTGTTCACTTTGTGCATAAAGCTGGGTTTCCACATGCAAGTATTAGTGGCGCCAGTTCTTTTGTATTTGGAAACGTTAAATCAACTGACGTCACTTTAGATGCGGCACTAATCAATACGCCAGTGAAGTTAAATCTTGGTTTACTGTTAGGCGCCATTTATGAACAAAAACAAGTGGTTTGTCAAAAATTGTGTTAAAAACTCGACCATACTCGACCAATTAATAAAATAGTTGATTATAAATTATTTCTGATTCAGTCCCAAATGTTTATATAAATTCTACCCAGGCTAAAACACTTTGTATTCAGAGTGCGTATACCACAGAATATAGAAGAGCAGAGCAGTGGAGAAAGAAATCTCAATGTTACTTGTAATTCGAGCTGGAATGGCGTCTCTCACATGGGTTTGTGACTTAACGAAAACTGAAACTGATCTCTTATTCTTAACTTAACTTATGTGACTACACCGGTAAACTGGCGTACTGTTAGTGCCACTAATCTTTACATCTGGAACTTCAGGTTAACAGCTAAATATATTATAGTTGTATTAAATCAACGTATATGTTTTAGGAAAAGCGGAAAAAAATCCAGGCGGTAAGTCAACGTGTCAAACACGATTGTTAATATTGATCTAATTAATGGTCATTTTAGAAGTGGTAGTAATTACAGAGATAAGACACCGGTGAACAGTAGACCTCGCAAAGATTCAGTAACTAGTACAGAAAGTAGAGATAGAGACAATTTTCGGTATGTCTCTGTGTTAAATTCTTGTTGTATATTAAATAGATATTTTTAGAGTTCCGCAGAATCCATCTTCTGGTCGTGGTGGTGGAGGAAGACGGCGTAGTTCTAGGGATCATCGGGACGGTAGTTTCGATAGGTTTCATAACAGGTCCAGGGGACCCAGCAGGGATGTCAGTTTTGATAGGTCCAATTCTGCTGGAATATCAGAAAATTGGCGAGAGGAAATCAGACGCAGCAGACAAAATTCAGAAAAAGAAGGTAAGGAAAATATGAGTTCCTTAGCTTGATTCTCGGCCTTTAATTTCATTACGTGCAGAACTTATCCGAATCAAACTTTTCTCCCACTTTAGCGTTATATATCATCTTCAAAATTAGGTATAAAAGACGAGCCTACTTCGATAGAAAGGTCGCATTCAGGATTTTGGGGGTCGCAGTGTGTCCAAAAAAGAAGTTGCAACGCATACAGAGGGTCGCAACATTTTATGTTTAACTTTTTGGCTATATAGTGGGTCGGGATACTAAAAAGGTTGAGAAATGATGAGATAGATATATACAGACCTTTAGGCCTGCAGCTTTGTGATTCTTCTCCATGTTGTTCTGTCTCTAGTCAGTGTCTTCCATTCTTTTATCTCCTTCTCTTTCTGATCATCCATGACAGTCTTTCTCCATCGCTTCCTTCGCCCTCCTTGCTTCCTTTTACTTTGTGGTCTGTCCTATGCAATCTTTCTCACCACACTTTTTTCTCCTGTTCAATCTATGTGGCCCAGCCACTGCGCTCTTCTCGATTTCACTATCGTGTTTATCCTTGGATCTTTGAAAATATCATATCGGATTTCTTCATTTGTTCTTCTTATATACAAACCATCGACTTTCTTTCCTCCTGTTATCCTTCTAGTAAGTAGTTTACGTTCCCATCGTAACAAATTTTCTTTTTTCTTGTTTAGTACCCGTGTCTCAAATATGTATGTTGCAGTTGGTCTCAATAGTGTCTTATACAATCTTAATTTGGTTTTGCTGGATATGACTTTTGATCTTATTAGGCGGCTCAGGGCTCCTGCATATCTATTAGCATTGACCAGTGTTAGATCTATCTCCTCTACTTCACACTTGTTTGTTATCTATTGTTATATCTGTAAGCTTGTAAGCTGAGGCAGGAATGATGGAGGCACCAGCCTTCTTGTTACTTCTAACTCTTTCTTGCTTTTCGCGACTATTGCTATCATCCGCATAATTCACTATTTGATGGCTTCTGTAAAGTATGTGCCCGGCCCCTGTTCAACTTTCTAATAATCATTTACAAAACCAGGTTGCATAATAGTGTCGGAAGTAGATCCTCTTGCCTTAGTTCTACCATGGTCAGAAAGTGTGTCGTTCCTTTTTCTACACCTACATTAGCTATTGGTATCTCCACTGTCATGGTGACTAATTTCACAATTGTAGAGGATACTTTAAATTCTTCCTACAGTTGCGGGACGATGTCGTTTGAAAAGCAAACATGATTTGTGCGGCTTTGGCCGATAAACCTGTTTCGTACAGTACTTGTAAGAAGTAGTTCCAGTAATTACAAACTGGCAATTTTGACGTAAGGAATGCTTAACGTCGGGTTACAGCCAAAAAAAGTGAAACATGAAGATTTAGAAGCACTGCTGGAAGAAAATCTTGGAACTCGGATGAACATTATTTCTAGACTTTCTCGTGAGTTATGGAAAGTTCGAAGGAGAGTCTTTGCTCTCCAGATTTAAGAAAAACAACTTCCTGCATACGATTGTGACCGGTGTCGAGGTAATACTCATGACATATTTATGTTCTCTGCAATTTGACGCTACTTTGTTCTGTTTTTCGCCTAAAGCTCAAGCTTCCTGTCACAACTTGCCTCAAGCGTTCCAGTTCTTAACCACGCTGCTGTTTCACGTCTTTCCAGGTCATCCTTTTTGGTTGCTCCCAATTTTTTCTGTGTGTGTGTGCCACACCATTTTCACTTGTCTCGTGTGATTTATTCTTATCAAATGACCAGAGCGGCTCAGTTTAGGATAACGCCGGACCATATACGCCAAAAACACTTCTGGAAACGATCATCAATATGGGCTGGGAGATTTTATTGCACCCTGCGTATTGTCCAGACTTTTTTCGGATTTTCATCTTTTTCGATCCCTCTTGAGGAAGTCGAAAAAGCGTCAATGATTTTATCACATCAGTCACCAATTTTTGTTCGATCTGGGATTCGGTAGTTGCTTGATGATAATTTTGCATAACCCTTTTCAGAAATAAATGTCAAAGATAGTCTAAAAAGGCCGAGAATTAAATTGAGAACCTAACACATTAAGATTTATATTTTATTTTATATTTTTTCTTCTTTTTCGTGAATATTTAGGTTCGGTTTTAAGTCGCAGAATCAGTTCTGATAGAAGTCGAACGAATTCGGAACGCGAAGATCACACCATAGATAGCGCGACGAAGAAAGCCGGCATATTAGTTTTGCCTCCTAAATCACCTGAAACACCTCACGTTTCAAACGTAGAAAGACCCAAGTTTCCTGATATTAAAAAGTCACCGCCTCAACAGAAAACCTTATTCGATCCCAACAATCCCAAGAAACCTATACTGGTTAAGTCTCCGGGCAGTAGGGTGGCAGTTCCAGGATTTTCTGATAATGCCGGTTCTATACCACCTCAAATGTATACTACCGACCAGTTTGGCAATTTGCGTCCTAACTGGTATGATGAAAATAGGTAAGTACAGATATTTGCTGTATCCATGAGTAATGTCGTTTTTTTCGTAAGTTTTAAGTGACATCTACTGAGAACCATGTTATTGCAGCCATGACATTTCTTCTCTTGGAACCTTTGGTGAGATTTACCACTGAACACAAAATCACTTTTTTAAACTTCTCGACGCACGTTTCGCTAACCATGTTAATCATCAGGAGATTATTTTTATAGAGATTTATGAGATTTATTTCCTGATGATGATAACATGGTTAGCGAAACGTGTGTCGAGAAGTTTAAAAAATTATTTGGTGTTTGGTGGTAAATCTTTTTATTTTTATTTTTATTTCAATATTTCTCTTTTGATTTATCACTAAACACCAAACTTCTTCTCGACGCACGGTTCGCTGACCATGTTAATCAACCATCAGGAAATAATTTAAACTCTCCTGATGATGCTAACATGGTTAGTGAAACGTGCATCGAGAAGTTTAAAAAAGTGATTTAGTGTTTAGTAGTAAATCTCTTCGAGTTTAGCCATGACATTGTTGGTCTTTCCATGCTTCTTTTTCCCTCTGTTTGTCCCTGCAGAATCAATCTCAGTAGTTCGTAATGTTGTCCTCTCATTACATGTTGGAAGTATTCCAATTTGCGTGTCTTTATGGTTGTTATTAGACATTTTCAGTTGATATTCTATGCAGGACCTCTTTACTTGTGACTTTCTCTATCTAAAAAAGTATATTGTCATTATCGTTTGATTTTCAAGGAATTATTCACAATGAGGTTCTTAATCCTAATAAAGCAATAAGTGTTGAATATTATTGCGCTGAGGTTGATAACTAAGCATGGCTTTATTTCAAAAATGCTCAGAATTGATTAATCGAAAAGGATTAAATATTACCCCGCAGAGTCAGAATCACCCAAGAACGAATCAAACAGTTACGTTGGGTAATACTTCCTCACCCACCATATTCTCCTGATGTTGCACCGTCAGATTATTATTAAAACTGTATCAATTCTTAAATAGGAGCCACCTTAGCCGTGGTGTCTAAGGCGTCAGTCTGACTATATGGCAGTTAGCGTGGAGCGGGTTCCATTTCCGTACCAGGCAAAAAAGTTTTTCTACAATTCTTGTGAATATTTCTGGTAAGAGTGTCAAAATCTGACAAGGAATCACCCCTCAGTCACGCCAGTTCGGGGCTGAGTAAGGCTGGATGCCTTCTGAGAGATTTTATTACGTTGGTCACTCGCAAATCTTCTAGATATTTTTGGTTAAGTACAAAACCAATGGTTGATAGCCTGAGAGGGGGGAGGGGGGTGCTGACCGGGGTTTTCGGTAGCTAATGACCGTGGTTCGGAAACTACGTTAAGCTGTAGGTCTAGTCGGTAAATAGCCTTCTCAGTAGCTGATGCGCCTCTAACCCCGAAACTTTAATACTTAAATGAAATCAAATTTTGTACAGTATGAAAAAACGACATTACTTACGTGCCTTATTATTTCTTTTGCCTGCAAGAATGTTTAGATTTTCCTCTCTTTTATCTAGCTATGAATTCAAGTCGAGTCATTATCAAGAACTGTTAAAAGACATCAAACGAGCAGACACAGAACTTCAATACATTTTAAATAATGGACTGCTATTAGTCAATTACGAGACTGTGGACAATTTACGTCAATTTTTGAAGAACGCCCTAGAATATCTCTTGAGTAAGGCAATTAAGTTTTGTCAAACTGAAAACATGGAACAGCATGTGTGGAAGATTCTCTACTATAACATCATTGAAGTCACCAGAAAGGCCATTACGCATGATCCTGAAAACAAACCACAATATAAAGGATTTCTATTATATTTAATTGATGAGGGTAAGAAAGTTTTAGTGTGAATTGTTTGTTTTCCGGAAAGTTCGAAGGGACTTTTTAAAAAGAAAAATAAAACAAATAGTTTATGCCATCGTTTCTCAAACTTTTTGGTGTCGCGACCCACTAAATAGACAAAAAGTTAAGTAAAAAACGCTGCAACCTTCTCACTAAAATACACTTAAACAGATCCAAACGTTGGTCTGCAGCTATCTCCTGCAGCTTTACTTTACGGTTTTTGGAAATAATTTTGTGAATTTTTCTGATGTTGTGTGGTGTAACCACACCAGACGTCCAGAACGTTTTGCGGTGCTTGTACGGCTACGTTTGAATTTCATCATACCAATCAATTATGGTTGATTTTCCTAGTGCAGAGTCCGGGTAATGTTTATCAAGCCATCGTTTTGCTTCAACGGCATTTTTCTTCATCAAAAAGCAATGCTTAATCAACATACGAAATTATTTTTCTCCATTGTTTCGAAAATAGCAAAAGTAGTGTCACTTAAAGCACAACTCAGAAACTAGTAGACAGATTATCATGCAATTTTGACATATGACGTTTGAAGGTCAGCACAATTGACCACTGGTAAGGATTTTTCGTAAGTGACGCCATCTATATGTCAGAACGGGAACTTATTGACCGATGTGTTACAGACTTGAACAAATCGAACTTTATTACATTTATACAGGCAAGATCAGCCTCTGAATGGATTTCCTAAAAATATATATTTTATTGTGCAAAGTTTTGTGTTTATGCCCATTTCAACATGGAAAATATTTGTTTTGTTGACTACATCATGACCAACGATAAAACAATATTTACCAATTGTACTGTCCTTAACAATTTTAATGTTGGAAGTGACCACCGAATTGTACGAGCAAGGGTTCGGATTGACTGTCGAAAATAGCGCGAAAAAATTGTAAGATCAAAGAAGGGCAAGGTGGATTCTGGAAAACTGCTGGAGAGAGGAAGCGATTTTGAGATTGCTTTGTCAAACCGGTTTGCTGCGTTACAAGATCCAGAGGAGGTGGAAATATCAGTTCAATATGAAGAAATCGCCAACAATGTACTTCAAACGGCTGCTTCAATAGCACCAGAGGAAAAATGTCTCAAACAAACAAAAATCTCCAGTGAGACCATTGATTTAATGAAGAAACGGCGAGCAATGAGAAATGCAGGTAGTCCTTTTGGCAGGGTAGAGTACACTGAGCTCTGCAAAACTATAAGAAAACGTATCAGAGAGGACACGCGCCGATTCAATATGCAGCTAGTGCAAAAAACCCTGGAAGAAAACAAAGGAATTAACAAAGCTAAACAGAAGCTGAGAAACAAAAGGACGCAAATATATGCTTTAAAGCGTGAGGATGGCACAGTGTGCAGGACGCGTACCCAAATGTTAGAGATTGTCAGAAGGTTTTATTCCCAGTTATATGAAGATCAGAGCCAGTCAGGGACAGCAATACCCACGGAAGAACAATATATAATACCAGATATCCTAGTGGAGGAAGTAACAAATGCTATAGAATTGATGAAGAACGGCAAGGCTCCAGGAAAGGATAGTGTAACTGTCGAAATGCTAAAAGCTGGTGGTCGGACGTTACATAAAACACTGGCAAAATTATACTCAAAATGCCTCAAAGAACAAAAAGTACCTGACTTATGGAAAAATGCAGAAGTGATCCTTTTACATAAAAAAGGAGCACAGGAAGATTTAAAGAACTACCGTCCAATAAGCCTCCTATCAGTGATGTACAAAGTTTTCACTAAGATAATTTCTAAAAGAATATTAAAACAACTGAATGACGCACAACCAAGAGAACAAGCAGGATTCAGAAGTGGATTCAGTACAATGGATCACATCCAGGTTGTACAGCAGGTCATAGAAAGGCACAACGAATACACCATGCCACTGTGCTTGGCTTTTATCGACTACGAAAAAGCATTTAATTCCATCTCAAAGCATGCGATAATGGATGCACTGCTTAGCCAAGGTGTAGAGAGAGCCTATGTAAACCTATTAGAATCGATATATGATGGAGCTACAGCCACAATTCACCTTGATGATCTTGAAGTGGGAATTAATATAGAACGAGGTGTACGGCAGGGTGACGCAATATCGCCTATTCTTTTCTCGGCTGGCCTTGAAGAAGTATTCCGTAAACTGGATTGGGAACAGGATGGGGTAAAGATCAATGGTGCAAACTTAAACCATCTTAGATTGGCAGATGATATTATTCTCATTTCACAAGACCCAGAGGAGCTGCAAAGACGCATACAAGAACTGCAAAGGGCTGGCGAACCATTTGGCTTGAAAATAAACCTGAAAAAGAGTCAGGTTATGTTCAATAACTTCGCTCAGGACCGAAGAATTTCAGTTTTAGGAAGGGATTTAGAGATTGTGGACAGCTTTGTATATCTTGGGCAGAGGATTTCCATGGAGGGGAATACCGCCCGAGAGGTGGAACGGCGTGTTAAATGTGGCTGGCAGGCATTTGGTAGGCTCAACATAGTGTTTAAGAGCAGACTCCCACTTTGCCTGAAAAGAAAAGTATTCGATCAGTGCGTTCTACCCGTTATGACATACGGAAGTGAAACCTGGACACTCACATCGCAATCAATTCAAAAACTTCGGGTGGCACAGAGGGGAATGGAAAGATGTATGCTTGGCATTACAAGACGAGACAGAAAGTCCTGCGCATGGATCAGGGAACAAACAAAAGTCTGTGACATCATTGGAAGAGTAAAACAGTTGAAATGGAGATGGGCAGGCCATATAGCGAGGCGATGGGACGACAGATGGACCAAGGCAATCCTGGAGTGGATACCGCTTGATCGCAAACGTCCGCGAAGAAGACCGAAAGCACGATGGACTGATGACATCGTTAAGTATATTGGACCCGAGTGGCAGAGGAAAGCCCAGGACCGTGAAGGTTGGAAGCATGCTGAAGAGGCCTTCATCCTGCAGTGGATCGATACGGGCTGATGATGATGATGATGATGATTGTGCAAAGTTTTGTGTTTATGCCCATTTCAACATGGAAAATATTTGTTTCTGATGAAGCTACGGTGCTAGTGAAAAGGGTTAAACAATAGTAAAGTGAACATTTTTACAAAAAGTAATTTTTTTTGTACACTGACATTTTTGTTTGTTTTGTTATTTTTTTCTGGTTGAAAATCCTTTATGGCATAATGTTTTTTTATTTGTTATTTTCCCCTGCTTCCTATATGAGGCCCACATTTTGGTTCTTATTAAACTATTGTATTTTATTAAACTAGTCTATCTTTAATGAACTGCCGAGTAAATAATATTTTAGGTACCAAATACTTTGAAAGACTGATAAGTGTCTTAGAAGATGCATACAAGTTTAAAGTGGGAAATTATATTGGGAATAATAGTATGGTCCAGAGTAAAGGCCTTGGTTTTGTTGGATTGGCCTTGATATCCACCCAAAAAATATTTCTATTTCTTGGTGATTTAGGAAGGTACAAGGAACAAGTTAACGAAACCTCTAACTATGGTAAATGTAGACAGTAAGTTCAAGAACCAAACTGGCCTGAACTATATTTAAAATGTAATTTTTTTTATCGTAATAGGTGGTACATTAAATCACATGAAATAAATCCTAAAAATGGGAAGCCTTATAACCAACTGGCTGTGCTGGCCGTTTACTCCGTAAGTTTGACAGTATCTCATTGTGATATTAAAGTTTTAACGAACATTGGTTGATTATAGAAACGAAAACTTGATGCAGTCTATTATTACATGCGGAGTTTAATGTCCTCGAATCCAGTACCATCAGCCAGAGAAAGTCTGATCGCTTTATTTGATGAAAATCGGAAAAAGGTAAGTAATAATATTTTTATGTTAAATTATTGATAAACTTTATATATCAGTATCACAGGGTTTGAAATTATTTAATCATTGTTATATTGGGTTGTTCTATAAGATCTCGCCGTTTTTTTATGGAACAGTGTTATTGAAAATAATGTAATTGAAGCAACAATTATAGCAACAAATTAATCATTGATATATTCTCAGTAATTCTTCACGACCTGTTTCCACCTCTCGATCAATTTTTTGATGCTATTTCGTCAGAAATCATCGGGCCGGACTCGGTACAAGTTTTGTCTAAATGACTGTGACGTGTTTAGACGTGTTAATCTTGTATATTTTGTTACCGATTCTTTTAATACCTTTTTGGAATCATTCCAGTTGATTTTATATCCCGATTCCCATGCCTGTTGACAAATTCTAGATTTATTTTTTTCTTTTTTTGGGTTTTTCGCCACGATCTAAAACTTTTTTTACACTTCCTTACTTTTCCTTTACACTTAGTTGGTGTAAATTAAAAAGTGTAAAAATGGTGGGGCATCCAAGCTTAGAGTTTTTGAGTAAATCTCATAGATTGAAGATCTTCTTCTGGCATCGAAAATCGTTTATTACGTAGTTTATTCTTCACGGACGGGAACAAAAAGAAATCATTGGGTGCCAAATCAGGATTGTATGGCTGATGACCCACCAATTCGATGTTTTGGCTGGTCAAATATTGAGTTGTTTGGTTCGATGTGTGAGAACTCGCGTTGTCATGCTGAAGAATGGAACCCTGGTTGTTTGTATTTCTTCAAAGATTCCTGGCAAACAAATGGTGGTGTGTGTGTGTGTATCTTTCAGAATTGACCGTTCTACGATTTTCTAGTGACAATGTAGCCACGTGCCCATTTATGTAGCCACGTGACCAATGTAGCCACGTGACCATTTGCTTCGAAGTGCTTCTTGCGCGAACAACTTTTGTTGGGATTGGCTCATTTTGAAAGACCCATTCAGTTGACTACTCTACTTTTGGGCTCATACGCATAGATCCAAGATTTGTCACCAGTGCAGATGATTTAATAGAGATTATTAAATATAACTTAAATCATCCCCTGATGATGATGTTAGCATCATGCGTTAGCGAAACGTGCGTCGAGAAGTTCAAAAAAAGTGATTTGGTGTTTAGTGGTAAATCTCTTCAAGTTTAGTGCTTCACACCAAAGGTTTCAATAGACGAATTGACCTGTGTAGATATTATACCCGGCTTTTCATGCACCACGATTGTATTTTCTGAGGGTTTCTTTGCACCGACCGACACGAGCCTTTTTTTGAGCGATTATCAAATTGACGAAATCCAATGCGCACAAATCTTATTCAGTGCTAAATGTTCATATAAAATCTTGTGTGTGACCGTCATACTAATGCCCAGAGACGCCTCAATCCCACGGTATGTCACATAACGATCTTATTTGATCAGTTCGCGCACTATCGGTCTTTTTTGGCACAACAACCGATTTTGGATGACCTTTAACCCTCTAAACGTAAGGTGGATTTCTTCAACATAAATAGTATGGTGGGGTCGGATCCGACTCCACTCCCAAAAAACCCATTTTCATGAGTTAAAAAGGAAAAGTGAAATGTTTAAAACGATTTTATTAATAACTTAGTTTATTTGCTTATAAAGTAATATGGCTCATCACAAAAATTAAATCATACTTCTGCAAAACATTAAATCGTCTACTGTAATATATTCCGAAGGACTATAGTTTTTTAAGCGATTGGTTCCGGGCCCCTCTTGTTATTTTGTCATCGAATCGCAAGTTTTCGACATCAGAGGCAAACATAGTGTAACGAAATACAAGAAGCCCGTATGTTGCAGATAACATATCCTCAAGGCTTAGCATTGAGTTTTTAGTACAGCACTCAGGTATAAGAGTCCAATCAGAGCTTTAATCTCAATTGCATATGTTGTTGATAAAAATCACTGGACAGTTTGGTTTGAAGTCCTAGCAACATACTTATCACATTTAAATCCCCACAAATATCGCACTGATACTGTACATATTTAATGCGATTTAGTATGGTTGCTAAGTTTTTATAGGTTTCTTCCATTATCACTAAATGAATAGATTGGAAAATACGCCACTCGGAAGGTGCATGTTCCATACAAGGCTCATTAGTTAAACCATCAATATCACAACAGACATATAGGGATCTTTCCATTTTATAAAAACTTGAAAATGTTACATTCCGTTTTCGGTAAAGTGAAAAATTTGTATTTTTATCTAACAGATTCCACTGTTGAAGTCTGGAATGAAGAAGTTCCGATTTTTGTATTGACAATCGCAGGTCACGTATCAAAGCACTGAATTCATTTGAAGTTATTCAGTGAGGTTCACTGGTAGTTGTTAAAAACGGTGGGTCACGATTGGTGCTCTCAGGAAGCTGTCGATCAGATCCTGATGAAGAATTAGAATAGTATGAGGCTATGATGAACTGACTTAAGTGCAGAAGGCAAATTTGGATACTGATTTGGTCCCTTTGCTTTTTTTGAAATCCCTTCTGTTTTAGTGATACAAAAGTAGCAATCACTTACATGGTCAGTGGGTTCTCTCCACAACGGCACAGAATTTTTCTTGCGATGCACCCACTTTACGTGATAACTGACACAGCAAATGTGAGGAGCCAACTTTTATCTCGATCTCTAATTTGGTACTGAAAATATAAAATATAGGCTTATTGACTTCCTCGGATATACATCTAGCTTGTAACTTTAAAATAAATCGTCAGCTTATAACTAAACTTATCCGCTGGATTTTTGCAAAATCGACGACTAGGACTTAAATATACTTGATTAGTGTAAATGAGACAGAACCAAAGTAAACCATAGAAAACAATAAAACTCCTCTTAAATGTTCGTAGAATAGTGTGGAAATACCCCATATACGCTCTTGTGGTAATTCCTACACTATCCAGTCCAAAAACCTCATGATATAAAGGAGAAACAAATACTTGGGATATAAAATGGGACTTGCTAGGCCATTTCTGTGAATAGGTGTTTCAATAACTACCTAAATGAAACGCAAAAAATCATTCTCATCAATGTTACAAAAATCATGTGGATCTGAGCATTATAAGAATACAAATAATCTTAAACAAACCCATGGATATTGATATATAATAATTATAATTACTATTGCAAGTATTGATTTTGATCTGCTGATCTGAGAGATTTTTTTATGATCTATACTAACAATTTCTCTTCCATTTAACATGCTAATCATTTTCTACCAGTACCTACATCAGATATGTGTATGTATTGCTGTGTATTACTTTTATGCTTTTGTCGTTATGATGTACAATTATAACATTTTATTATAAAAAAATATTGCTTTGAAATAATAAGAATAATTCTGAACTGAGTTTATTATATATTGCACAAAATGTTATGTATTTGTGATTTTTTGTTATACTTTAAATTATGTAGCACATCTATAGCCTCTTCTGTTGCTTGAAAAAATATTATAGTTGTTTAGATAACTATAGAGCAACCATAGAGCAGAGCTTCTTATTAATTCCTCACACAATAATTTGTCTTCAGTGGAATGTTTTTCAAATAATTTGTGCGCGTGCTATAAATAATTATGATCTTTGATAGCATGCTTTTATAGCTTTGCCTTTAGTTTAAAATTAGAAAGCAAAGAAGGTATCTACATCTAATATGGGGATAGAGTGAAAAGTCAGATGTTTTTCTATAATTGGCAGTGTGATCGAAAATGTAGTTGCATTTCTGAACTGTAGTTTCCTTGTAAGTGCAGTCTTGTTTAAGTATAATGCAAAGGATTTTCAGTGGTAATTTGTGACTGTTGATGAAATTTGGATGCATCACTGCAGATTAAAGATGAAGGCCTTGACAATTCGTACATGTCAGAGAACAAAACAGTTCAACCTTTTTGCAACCACATTTAGCACTGCATTCCTTTTTACAGTTGCAAAAAATTGTGTTTAGCAGTTTTTCCGGCACAGGTGGGAGTAAAGTCTGAATTGGTTCTAATGTATTGTCGTCCAACTTCCAACCCCCAGTCTTTTGGGTCTAGCTGATAACCAAGCCACACTTAAACTTGGTAATATACCCGAAAAAGATCTTGATGAGCAGCAACTGAGGTTGGAGGAAGACAAGCTAATTGCACTTGTTTTTTATTTGGAGTGTTTTTAACAAAACATGCATATCGATACTTATCTAAGCAGGTAGTTTTCTTAGGAGCTCCGTACATAGAAAGAAGAAAGCGAATTCCGTTGGTGGTAATTTCTGGTTGAGTTGAATTACTTTTTTTAAAAACTTCAGCACATTGAACTAAATCTTGTTTTTCAAACATTTTAAAGACTGTTGTTTTACCTCTCCTATAAAATGCAGATGTATCAATGCAGATCTATATAATGCAGTTTGCAAAAGTTGATAAACTTTTTCATGAATATATTCCCGATTGATTTGAGAGTTTCCTGGTTTTAAAAAGAAAATAGTTTTTTCAGTTGCAGTTCGAGCAGTGAGTAATATGAGTAAGTATACATTTTCACCAACAACAATAGTGGTATTTGTCAAATTAAATTGCTCTATTGCTGTTTCAATAATCAGTACATCGGCATCGTTATTAGCTTGTTTAACCAATATATTTTCAACGGTAAACTTTTCTTTCAACATTGAAATGAACCGAGACTTGTTGACTGTAGGGACTGTCATAAGTTCATCAAATAAAATATAGGAATATGAAGATGTTGCTAAAGTTCGACGACGTTGTTCTGCTGCTTTAATATTTGTCGTGCAATCATTATAGCCATCAGATACGACAGTAACCCTGGGACCAAAATGTCGACGTACATACTGAACGTATTTATCAAAAATAACGTTGAATGTTTCTTCGCTATCCCACACAACACGGTGTAGTAAGTATCCTCCTTAGTGTTGTTAATGTCAATATTTACTTTTTAAAAACAATCGTAAATAGCAGACTTCTGTGTTTTACGCATCGCGATGTCATCAAACAACGATGAAGGGTACGGAGCCAATTCATATTCAAAATATTTCTCTATTTCATCTTGAAATGCTGCAGTAATACTCAGTATAAATGCAGTATAAATTGAGGTTCTGGGTTTCATTTTACCTGATATTCTTATAGTTATACTTATGCATATTTTATATTTTAAATGTAAGTTACAATCACCGATAGAAAAATATGTTTACTTATGTTACAGCTACAGAGACGTATATACGTGACGTACTTATGCATTATGCAAAAATTATTGATACCTTTTTTATAGATAATTTTATGATCTACAATTTTTGTCTAAGGTAATTTTACGATAGAACTTACTGTTTTGCTCACTTCCAGCTTGATGGTCCAATCCAAACTTTTCTTAAAAAAACTTATCTGGGAATGATCTGATTCATTTTTTATTGCCTTTGAAAATAATATATCAATTTATGCCTGCTATTGCGTAATAAAACAAAACCATCGGCAAACGACACGTAGCTCTGGCTACATTCACTAACTTTGTCAACTACGTTAACGCCACCTTTGGTTTCATTATAATCCTTAATAATTTCCGGTTTTCCACTCACTTTGTCGATGGTATTTTTATTATTTTGGGGGACATATGAAACAAATGTTGCTTGATCTTGAAATGTAAATATATTTTTCTTTTCTGAACGCTTCACATTTAGTGTGCCTACTATGGCCAGACCATGATCATTCAGAAGTTTGACATAATCGTCCATGATCATTCAGTAGAGGTTGACATAATCGTCGAATTAATGTCACATTTAATGTATCCAACTGATAAACACCATCGAGTTCTTTCCCTATGTAAACTTCCATAGCTGTCACATAAACTATTTTGGTATCAACTAAGGCATAAACTTTGACACCATATCTAAGAGGCTTATTTGCCATATAAACCCTAAAACTCAGTTTACCCCGGAAACCTTGCACAAGTAAAGGAAAACTCTCCGATGACATGGTGAGGCGATTTATCTTCATGGGCATTCCATTTGTTCTAAACAAATTCTTGGCATATTGATGGTTGCTTTTTGTTGCTTCTAAGATATATAATAATACAATGACAGATTTAATTTCAATAACATCAGTTTTCTTAGAAGTTCTGTAAGCCGGGTCGTAATTCTTCCTTTCTATATATTTATTCGTAGGCTGTACTATACTTTCCAATATACTGTTAGTAAAAATAAACTCCAAATTTCTAATGGTTGTTCTAGTAATTCCGATAAAACACGTTTTTTATCGGAATTATTAGAATTTATGCATCGAATTAACTGCAATTTATATTAAACGAGTTTTATGCCTAGATCCATCTGTTGATACAGTTTCATTGTAAGAAAAATCTCGTCGATAGTTTCCATCTGATCATTTTCTAAACTTTCGTCATCATACTCGACATCTGAAACTGTTTCTACTTCATCAAATAATCGTAGGAATTTCTCCTGTTATTTCTCATAATACCCACTGGTCATTTTACTAATTCTGTAAATGAACTAATTCATAAATAAAACATTTGTAAAAACTTCTGCACTCCATTTTTTGGTGCATGGATACTAAAGTCGGTCTTACGAACGACTACTACTTATAACTCGGTAAGGGTGTTTCACTAACGAACGCTGTTATAGTGCGGTTCAAGATATATCGTTGACCGATTGGCTGCAATGAACTTTTAACAACCCCTGTCGTAACGAAACCCGGCCAAGTTGCAAGAAACGCGAACAGTGCCGGGCCTAATAAAGTAACAGGTAAAAAAAGATTTAATTAAGATTAATTTTATTCCTGATTTATTAGTCTCGATATATTTTAGTTTAGTTCGCATTCTTTTCTTAAACAGTGCAGTTCTATAATTTTAATCGTATTTTTTGTTATTTCAAATGTGCTAAACATGTGGCGTTCTTGGCAAGATAATGAACATTGTGCCTCCGGTAGTGCTAATTTTAATAGAAAACTTTTATCGCCTGATGCTAAACAAATTGTTAAAAATGTATATGTTTCTTTATTGAATTGGGGGTTTAATGTAAATACAGCCGCAGCAGAAAAGTCTTCATTATCGAAAACTCTGTTGTCTATAGTAAATATATTGTGGCGCAGCCAATTGAAACCAAAATAGTCCGTAGTGATTCTGGAAAGAGCAAATGTGGTGACGAAAGTGACGAAGACTTAATTGTAAGCAAAATATATGCTATGTATGAAAAGCAAACTGTGCCTACATTGCAATAGAGAGTAAGGAAAAATGAAATCAACATTCTTTGCAGCAGAACTCCGGAGAATGTAATCTCAAATGGGTTGTGCATATCGGACCATTAATATAAGGCAAAAATTAATGGAATCACAACGATTGCGACGATGGCGGTTTGACTACTTAAACTCTAGAACAAAATACAGATTAGAAAATCATCCCATTATCTACCTTGATGAAACATGGTTCGATATACATGAGACGCCAGCAAAAAGATGGGTAGATACATCAAGAAAATGCCAAATCAAAGCCCCAGCGAACAAGGGAAAAAAGAATTACAGTTTTACATGCTGGTTCCGAGGATGGATGGGTTCCAAATTGTTTACGGTTGTCCTTCAAAAACCTTTGGACTACCATGACGATACCCCAGTAGACCTTTTTGAAGATTGGTATATAAATAGTCTTGCCCGATGTACCTAAGGAAAGCATAATTGTAATGGATAATGCTAGTTATGATAACTGCCAAAAGTTTTCTGTTGCAAATATCACTAAATTGGAAATTCAGAACGATATGTTAAAAAACGATATATACTTCGAAAATATATATAAAATGTAGGTAAAAATATATATAAGATATATCCGATATGGAACATATTTTATACCTTCCCCGGTATTACTGGATTTTTAATCTAATTGAGCATATGTGGCATCAGGTAAAATCCAATTTTAGAACAGAAAACATTTCTCCGACTCTTAAGTGCAAGTACTGCAACATTAATTAGGAAGGTTGTAGATAGTATTCCCAAAGAAAGTTGGATGAACTCGATTAACCATGTTATTAAAATAAAAGATTCCTATGTATCATTTACTAATAATATGGAACCACTTAACATTAATGTAGATCAAAGTGACAGTGAGCGAAACCGAACTAAATGTATAATTAAATTTAAGTTATAATTTTTATGGTACTAATAGATAAATTTATTTATTTATTTTTACTTTACTAATAAATTTAAAATACACAAACCAATAAACAATGTTTCAGTCATACATAATTTCAAAATTATTCCGAAATTAAACCACTACGGCTCTGGCGCGTTTTAAAAAACTAGGAATGTTTTTGTTGAAATTATTGGGGCAATTAACATTTTGCCGAAGGGGAACGAAATATCTTGAAACGGACTATAACACACTGTGCATGAAAACTCTACACAGGAAAGTTCCTAAACACATTGAGCGCGCATTTAATTTTCTCGATATTTATCGGTAAAGTTCGTTTTGATCGGTCTCTGACACTGTTACGTTAATAACGGAAGGTTAAACAACCTATTTCATTTAAAAATAATCTGACTTTTCACTCTACCCTTGTATAAATATATTTATAGGAAAAATATTAATAACTATTGATAATTCTCATTATTAGTTTGGTCCAGTTGTTTTGATACATTCCCAACTTAAATTTATGCATCCTTCTAATGCATCTCTGTCCAAAAATGTGTTATATTTTGCAATAAAATATGTAATATGAAAAATAATATAATATATAAAAAAATAATTATTTGCTTGATTAGTTCGAACAAGGCGAAAAGAAACGCCGCGAAGAGCGTCTGGAACGACAAAGACAACACATGAAACAAAAAGAATCGGAAGATGGTACCCGGAACTTTTTACGAAAAGAAACCTGGATTCATCCCGAGGGAGGCAGGATATTACATCGGACAACTAAGGCTGTTCAAGATGACCCGCAGGATTCCGAAGAGGAAGATCTGGCGGCCTTGAGCAGCGTAGACGTGAGTAATGAGTTATATTATACCAAAGAGTATTTCAAAGTTGTCGCAGAATTAGATGTAGCCAAAAATTTGTTTTTAAAATTGTAATAATCTCTGCAGCACATCACGTTAAACATCGGTTCAAGTAACCAATAAACCGACACTTAGTGGTATAAGGATATCAAAGCCTGAGTTTACAAGGCTTGTAGTGCTCCATAATAATAATTCACTCGGGGAATGTCAGATTTTTCGTTAGTTATGTCGTTGTTAGTTCTGTCCAGGCATTAGCAAAGTACTACAAGTATTTCCTTCTAACAGTGCTTTCAATGTTTTCTCCTCCACCATTTTTGGTTGTACTGGTTGAAGATTGTTGTGATGTTGAAGGCTGGTCTGGGTCTACCCATAATTTTTTGCACTTAGGGTTGTCAAAATAGATTCGCTTTTCATCACCTTGATACTATAAACTTTTCTGTTTGGTTTTTAGCCTTTCAATGTCTTTTTAATTTAATTTATATGGAACCAATTTTCCTTTATTCTGGTGGATTTGGGCAATATTAAATGGTTTTACAAATTGTTTCAACATATGAGTTGAGTCTTTATCCAATAATGCTTGCAAACTTACGTCTTCAAACTTTTTCGGCCTGGATGCTCCTTGTCTTCCTTAAACTCTCCCGCAGAAACGTCCTATTCTGATATATAATTCGACATATTCAAAGCTATGAAAAACTGTGTTTTTTGCACAATGACAATTAATAACGAACTGGCTTCTGATAGCGTAAATTTACTCTCCAAAAGCCAGAGACGTCATTAGTCTATATCAACAGATGCATTAGTAGCGCCATCTCTTAGCGGAAAGACCTATTAAGTCAACATTTCCAGTTGGAAATTGTAGGAACCATTTCTTATAACTATCATAAATCAAATACATCTTTCAAAAACTACAACTAATTTTCTACAAGTGATTTTTCAAGTTCTATTCACAGCAGACTCGTTTTCAACTTCAAAGATGGCGCTCTCAAATAATTATACAGCGAGAAAACAATTCTGATTTGAACAGGTTCTGCAGTTGATGTAACCTAAGGGCCAGAAATTGAGGACCTATGATATAATTGTGGCGAACTTCTATTTTCAACTCAGTGATATTTTATATGTATACTTTAAACTTTACAAACATTCATTCAGTCATTTTAGTCATTCAGTTCATTCAATTTATTCATTTAATGATTCAAAAACAATGTGTTTTATAAAATATATCTACAATGTGCACTTTAAATTCTGCATTAATTTTGGGATACTTTGACTAATATCTTCCCTATGATTACTTAGTAAAAGGTTTGAGGTGTTTGTTGAGTTCCACATTAGGATGTGTTATTCCGAACATCAAATGATAACAAATTGCAATGAGGGAATCTTAAATTACAAATTAATTTTGCTCAATATGGCAGATGTAAGGCTAACGATAATTCTAACCTCTTTACTTTTATTTTTCCCCTCTCTCCCTGTTTTATCCCCAACTTTCCCCTCTATTTTCCTTACTCTTCCATATCGGCATCTGTTTTTTCTTACCACACCAACCCCCCACCACCCCTTCCACATATTTCTTCTCTAATATGTGAAATAAGTAAAGAGAAGATTCATAATTTGTTCCGATGATAATAAAATTTTTAAAATACTTGTGAAATAATAACTGGCCATCGGTAGAATTCACGAATTCACAAGTTATCCTATGAGAAATTTCTGAACTTGACTGATTTTAATCCTAAAATCCCTATAAATCCTATAAATGCCTTAAAATCAAACTAATTTATGTTTATTATTTTTAAATTCAAATATGTTTACTACTTTATATCGAAACACTTGTTTTCAAATTGACGCGCGTTTCGCCAAGCATTTTGGCATCATCAGGAGATAGTTCAATCTGAATTGTCAACATGGTTAGCGGAACGCCCGTCAAGAAAATTACAAATATGTGATTTGGTTTTTAGTGGTAAATTTCTTTTTTGAGTTTAGTGTTTCAAAGTATTTATATTTGATACCCTATATATGTTTGTTTTTACCGGTGTGGTGGTTAAAAATGTCTAATTTTTTCTTTAAAAAAATGCGGTTTACATCGGGGGAAAGGTATAAATTGTGGATGCTCTCTCAGAAAAACCATACATCATTTTTCGACATCACCGTAATTGTTGAAGTATTTCACGGAAAGTGCGTGAGATATCAGAAGGGGCTTAGTCTGGTGAGTACGGCGGGTGAGGCAAGAGTTTCCAGCCAAGTGCAGAACTGAGGTCTCTGACCGCTTTCACCGTGTATGATGGGGCGTTGTCGTGCTGCAAAATCATTTTCCGTCTCCGTCCGTCGTAATTCTGGTCGCTTTTCGATCAGTGCATGGTTCAAATCGATTATTTGTTAACGCCAGCGAACGATACTAACTGTTTCACCTGGTTTCAGAAGCCCATGATACACGACACCTTTCTGATCCCACCAAAGGCACAGCATTGTCTTCTTTCCAAAGCGATTCGGTCTTGTGGTCAGTGTTGATGGTTGTCCTGGGTCAAGCCATAATTTTATGCGGTTTGCGTTCTCGAAATATATCCATTATTGATCTCCAGTCACGATCCGATGCAAGAAAGTATTTCTTTCATGCCGAGAAAGCAAAAAAATCAAGAATTATTAACCTCCACACCTGGTATCATATAAATTATTATTGTTAAAATATTTATTTTTTTTAAATCGATATAAATTTTAACTGAAAATTCTTATTTTGGTTGAAATATTTTTGCCATATTGAATTTTATTCGTCGTTTAGTTAGAATGCTAATTCATACCTATATTTTTTTTAGGTTAATAAAAGATTTGTTACAACTTATCTTCATGTTCATGGAAAGCTGATAAATAAAATTGGGTAAGTAATTCTTTGGCATTTCTAATATATTCTTTGCCTTATTTTTAAAATAAAAAACGTTAACATATACATTTTTTATGTCCGATGGTAGAGTGAAAAGTCAGATACTTTTTTTCGGATACAGTTTTTCTAATGGAACCTTCGGTGTGAAACACTAAACTCGAAGAGTTTTGCCACAACACACCAAATCACTTTATTTAATTCACTGACGCGCGTTTCGCTAACCATTCTCAGGAGATAATTCAATCTCAAAATTCGATTTATTTTCAATGGAGTCTCCTTTTGGCTCGATACACTTTGTCTAATGATTTTCGACCTGTTTTATTTCTTTCAAAAAGCATGGCATGTAGGATTCTTCAGAGTAGTCCTTTGTTTCGGCGATGATCTCTTCATTTGAAGTGAATTTCTATTTAGTAATTTTTTCATGTTTGGAAAGAGAAATAGTTGGAGATAGTCAAATCCAGAGAAAAATCAATTCTTAGTGAAATTTTACCAATAATGTAGCATAGTAATCACCTGTGATCGTCTTTCTCTTTTCGAAATAGCTGGTGAAGCCAATTAATGCCTTGCAAATAACAGAAAATATTTGCCCTGACCTTTTCGTCTAATGGAAACACTTTCACTTCGGGACACGTTTGCCGGCTAAAACTCACTACTTTTACTGCTCATTCGTTTGTGATGTGTAGTGATGAATCCAAACTCTCTCGAATTACGCGTATACTTTTGGGAAATGGTCACTAGATTCCGTTTTAGATCTACAATAAGTAAACACTTTAATCCTAACCCTTTCTAATCCATTTAGAAATTTCAAAAAACTCGATTTTTTTTTCATTATTCGAAAATATAATATATTGACAGTATACTTGCAAGAGGAAAAATAAAAATATTAAATATTTACGGAGTTATCGCACACGGAGCGCGCTGGAGCCCGCATATCGCGATCCAGACAGCTTAATCAGCATCTTGGCCTCTGAGATTCCCAAACGAAAGAGTGAGTGGGTCACTGTCTAACAGAGACAGAGAACGAAGAGTTCTGCGAATGTACAGTACTTAACCGATGTTAGCACAATGAATGCACTGCTTCGAATGAGCTCTGGTGGCGCATCGAAACATCAGATTCTGAGCTGTAAATATCGGTAGGTAAAAACCAGGCTATTCAATTACAATATGATCTTATCTATTACCGGGTTGTTTTGAAGATTTAGCTGGTCATTCGTGGTTATTATATGACCACTTAATCTTAAGGATATTTTTATTTGCAATATTTCTAGTTTGTCCAATTTTTTACTTTTCTTTGCTGAATATAGTAATTTAACATTATTTATATCTATAAAATGTCTTTTTATATTATTTAAGATATGTTGTTTATGTTCTTATATAATATCGCTTGAAAAAAATTAACAAAAAGACATTATGAAGGTAATCAATTTACTGACAAACACTGATAAAGTTTCGGGCTAAGTTCAAGTGATAGTGCAAGTGTATTTGTGTGTATAGTGCAAGTATAATTAATTGGCACCTATGCCAAAGTTTTCGCCCAAACCCACCAATGAGGCGCGAGTAACGAGACAACCGGAGGAGTATTTCCGAGATAAAAGCAGCTCGTACAGCTCGAAAACAGCAGCAGGTTGAAAAAAAACAGCTTTTTGAAGAGGCTGAAGGTCTATTATATGCACCTGGGATCGCTGATTCATCGGTAAGTCACTAAAACCAATCGTTTTATCGTACTGAAACTTTAAATGCGATTATCTCGAAACTGTGTAACTCAAAAAGTTATTCACCGATTTGGCTGCAATTTTGGGAGACTTTTCTGTATATCATTATCGGATGTACTTAAAGTGTTAAAGATTTCTTGTAAATAGACTACTTTTTGGGATAAAAATGTCGAAAAAATAATACAAACTTTGAACATTTTTTGTTTTAAAGCTTACTTAATTTATAATTTAATATCAATTCTTCTATTGGAACCTTTGGCGTGAAACACTAAACTTGAAGAGATTTACCACTAAACACCAAATCACTATTTTTTTTAATTGTTCGGCGCAAGTTTCGATAACAATGTTAGCATCATCAGGAGATGATTTAATATGGAGAGTAGATTAAATCATCTCCTGATGGTTAGCGAAACGTGAGTCGAGCTGTTCAAAAAAAGTTATTTGGTGTTTAGTGGTAAATCTCCAAGTTTATAATTTAATATTTTTTTTTATAGTTTTATAGGTTTATACTTCCTGTGCATATATGGGAAATACAGAAAGAAATGTTTTTTTTGTGTTTCAGATGAATAGAGTCAGTGACGAGTGCACCACTTTTGCATATCCCGCCAGAGACGCCCAAAAAAAAAAATACTGAGCCGCTATTTTATATATATATATATATATATATATATATATATATATATATATATATATATATATATATATATATATATATATATATATATATATATAAAAATATTTTATACTCTTCAAAGATCAAATAAAATGATGTTAAAACTTTAAAATGATACAATTATTTTATCACCTTTAAAAATACTTCTGAAAAATGACTCATTTTGAGGCGTCTAAAGGGATTTCCCCCCTTAAGGCCTCCAAATGTTCATGTGGGATGTTCCTCATGTGAGATATTTTTCTCCTCAATAAGTCTTCTATCCTGAGCTCTGTGATTTGCCAACACGATATAGATTTTGTCGACCATGCCCATGAATTAAGCAGATGATTTAATATATGGCCCCACTAAAACCATTTCTAAAGAAAGAGTGCTATAACAAGTTTTTCAATCGTATATTGTCTGTTACAGAATGGAGAGTTTTCAAGATGCAGCGATGCAGATGTTGAAAGAGTTTAGAGCTCTTTTGCAGCATTCACCAGTTCCTTTACCTTGCAACAGATTTTTGCAACTGTTAGCGCTGAATATGTTTGCCATCGAGAGCACACAACTAAAAGGTAAGTGATGCATGAACATTTTATATTTTTGTGCATTTTAAAGATTTACTGTTTGTGTCAATGATAGTTGGCAAAACTTTTTGAAGATATATATATATGGCACGTTTGGGAAAACAGATCAGAGTGAATTTTTAGCGGGGGACGAAGTTGCGCGCACCGATGTAACACATAATTAATTAATTTCTTTTTAAAATTAGACATCTTTGCCAATTGCCAAGACTTGTTTTTGTACTAATTACGTCAAATAAGTATAACTTCTTATGTGCGTACATAAGTACATACAAGCTTTTTTTTTAAACAAAATATTAAATTAAAATAATAAATCGATACTAACACAAGGTTAAAAGTTAAATTCATGGGTGACATCTCAGAGCCCTTCGAAATGAAAACTGGAGTGAGACAAGGGGATGGACTCTCGCCACTCTTATTTAAATGTGTTCTAGGAAAAGTAATACAGGAGTGGCGTGAAAAAAAGTCGACCCTGAATATTGACCAGCCCATTAAACAGGGGAGAACCCACATCAAAATCGACTGTCTAGCTTTTGCTGATGTTCTAGCAATTTTGGCTCAAGATATATTAATGGTACAAAAACAGATTGAAATCCTTAAAGAAACAGCAGAAAAGGTAGGACCCCAAATTTCCTTTGAAAAGACACAATACATGCCCTGCAACAGAATACGAACACCATTTCTAAAAACAAAATATGGTAACATAAGACGAGTCTCTCAACTCAAATATTTGGGTGAAATAATCATTAAAAACGGGTTGGAAAAGCGGTCTATAAGGGTTCATGTCAAAAAATGGAAACTGAATGGAGACTTACATAAAATATTTACAATAAAAAATGCATATCTAAAAACACAAAACAGACATTACAACACAGTTATTAAGCCAGAATGTCTATATGGGACAGAAACGCTCATTTTGAATAGAAAGAGAGACATCGAGGAAATTGAAAAGAAGGAAAGAAAAATCTTAGGCCACAAACAAATAAATAACACATCAAACCGACTTCGAGAAAACCAAGAAATCAAACAATACACAGATATACATAGCGATATGAGAAAAAGAAGACTTAAGTTTTACAGACACATAAAACGGATGAATCCGTGTAAGCTAACTAGACAAATAGTCGAATTTTATGAAAATAGGAGTAGAGCTAAAGTAGAAATAATTAAATGGATTGCTGCAATTAAAGACGACCTAAGATCAGCAAATATTACCCAAAGTGAAATTTAGGATAGAGGCTGTTTCAGACACAAGGTTGACGTTTGGGAGGTTGGCCAGAGAGAAAAATGTAGGAAGACTGGAACAACTTGGTCTGACGAAAGGAAAAAAGGTCATAGTGAAAGAATGAAATCGGTACGGGCGCAAAGAAAGGCTAACAACAACAAACGCCTCTAACTGTACTTCGCGTGGTCCACTAGGGCCCATACGTGAATAATAATAATAATAAAATAATATATAAATATAAATATATAAACATAAATATAATATAAGATTTATTGAGAGTGACAAAGTAAGTATAGTACTAAGAAAAAAAAAAAATTTTTATACGAAAGTTATTTATACGGAAGCTATTTTGAATAGCTATTTTGAATGAATGTTAGATAGAGTCATAAATAACTTCCGATGTTTTATCAGACATTTATTTAGCTTTCATTAAATAACAAAATTATATTAATTTATTATGTATTCATCACTGTTATGTATGACCTTCTCCCATCTTGGAGGAACGACCTTCTCCCATTTTGAGTCAAATGTGGGTGGTTCGGACTGGAGGAAATTTTCGACAGCCAGACTGACTTGCTCTTCAGAATTGAAGGCTTTTCCATTCAAAAAGTTTTGTAAGGAACAAAAAAGGTGGTAGTTTGTCAGGGCAAGGTTCAGGGTATAAGATGGGTGTGGTAAAGCAGACCATCCAAGCTCAAGAATTTTTTCTTGAGTCACCCTTGCTGTATGTGGTGGCCCATTTTCATGAAAAAGAATGATGTTTTTGCTATTGATGAGTGCAGGACGCTTTTTATGGAGTTTCTCTTTCGCTCTTTACAGCTGCTGAACATATGTATCCGTAGTAATCGTTAAATTTGTGTTCAACAAATCGTGATACCTCGACAATCCCACTATACACACAATAGTTTCTTTTTTCCATGGATGTCCATGGATATTCTGGTAGGGGTGGTTGATTCTTATCAAGCCACTGTCTTTTGCGGACGATATTGTCATAGGCAATCCATTTTTCATCCCCTGTTAACAACCCTGTCTGAAAAAGGCTCGATTTGTACCCGTAAAAGGCGTACTTCTGGCGATTGATATGCGATCTTCTTTATTCAGTTCACTGAGATTGTGAGGTACCCATACTCACAACTTTTTGGGGGCGGGGGGGGGGGGGGGTCTCTGAGTCTAAAGAAACTGACTGGAAAGAAGAGATTATCTAGCTGCCCTTTTATACCTCTTCGAGAGGTGGGGTATAGCTAGAAATCTCCGAAATAACTATTAAAATATCCGGGCTGCACAGCCGTCGTCACAATTCTTTAGTATTGTAGGCTTCTCCATTCAAAAAGTTTTGTAAGGTGGTACTTTGTCGGGGCAAGGTCCAGGGAATAGTATGGGTGTGGTAAAACTGACCATCCATCCATTCACTGACATTGTGGGGTACCCATAGTCACAACTTGTTGGGGGCGGGGGGAGGGGTTAAAATATCCGGGCTGCACAGCTGTCGTCACAATTATTTTTTCAGCCAAAATAATAAACTTTGGATCGCGAAAAAATCACACATAAGTATTGCTGTGTACGATAGTGTGTGTGATAGATATCCTGATGTTAAAAACATGACTTGTTGGGTCACACATTTGGATCAATTCTTTTGTTGGAACCTTCCGTGTGAAACACTAAACTCGAAGAAATTTACCGCTAAACACCAAATCACTATTACACTTTTCGACGAGCGTTACTCTAACCATGTAGACATCATCAGAAGATGATTTAATCTAGTCTCATTCTGCTTTTCACTCTCATATAATGATCTGATGATGCTAGGTGGTTTTGATTTTTCACGGTGGTTTCTACAGCTTCGGTTCATCTCTAGCACGATACTCGCTTGATTGTTGAGCTGTTTATGGGTCATAAACATAGATCCATGTTTCTTCACCATCACTATCCAAAGAAAGCATTGTCTTTAGCAACTTTAACTCAATGATGTTTAAATAAAAATCAGTGTTTTCGGAACAATACGTGAAGACACACGAGACAAGTCTAAATTGTTCTTCACAGTTGATTAAATTGATCCAAATGATACTCCAGTAATATCTACAATATCTCTAATACTGAATTGGGGGATTACTAATACAAGGTCCTTGATTTTGGTGGTGTTTGCTTGATTTGTTAATTTGGAGGGTTTTCCTGAGCTAGGTTCATCCTTAATTGCTTCACTACCAGTACAAAAGTCTTTGTACCACTTGTAAACAAATTGTTTTTGACATAGCTTTCTTCTCATAACATTTTCTTAACATTTTTAATACATTATCACAAGAACTAATGTGAATTTTAAGAACGAAGTAATTATATAATCGATAAATTTATAAATAACGCTCAGTCAGTCGGCAGTAAATTTGAGGGGCTATAAAATAGTCCCGAATTCGACATAATTTGCGGGCACGGACCACCGTGGATGCCTCCTATTTTTAGAGAGTAAACTGAGCCCTGACCGGTCTTTACAGTGACAGGTTTTATGACGGAAGTCACAAATCATAGGAAAAATGCTTCTTGAACCGTCCGCACAGGCTGTAAAGTTGAACGCTTCGCGGTTTCGATGAAGGGATATAGTGCGGTTATTTTTATTGTGATTTAACAGTTGATATTTATTTTAGACGTCTACGCTCGTGTTAGTTTTTTTTGCTTCAGAAATAGTATGCCCCGTTTGTTTGAGATTATTGAGAAGGTTCAATATTTTAATCATTATAACGAGTTGATTTTTTGTTGATTTCCTCAAGAGATCGAAAGAGGTGAAAATCCCAAGGGGCTAAGTCTTGAGGGTTAATTTTTTCGGTATGGGACCGTGCGCTGCCCTGAAGAAAAATTACTTTTCTTCTTCGCTAAAGACCACTCTTTTTCGTATTCTTCTTTACAGAAGAGTCGTGACTTATGAAAACTCAGTCTCGGAGTCCTCTATTTTTGGCTTTCTTGAGCGCACATATTGAAATTTGTACTATTTAGGTCTTTAATTTTGCCTGTTCACCTTTTCGGAGATGCGTCCATCATTGTATCACTATTCTTTCTGAAAAAGCTTAGTATTCGTTCATGAATAATTGGGGATAGCCTTGGGGGGAGGCGGGAATAATGGATATGTTTGTTCGCATCATTATATCACCCAGATGTTTCTGCTATATTGACTAAAGACGTCAACACTTTATTTTTGATAATGCATTTCTTAGTCATATTTGTGTTTTCTGGTTAATAAACATTTAATAACGAACATCGACGACGCCTTTTCCTACGTAAAGGTCTGTCTATTCCATAGTCAATCCTTAGTATATTTGAGTATCAGATTTTGCCTGTAGAATACTTCATATCTGTACATTTTAGAGTTCTAGTTATATTGTACGAGATCTAGTTTTAGCTTTTGTAAAAATAAAAAGTTTGTGAAGAGTCGTCTTGAAAGGAAAAAAGAAAGAAAGAAAATAATCAATGCGTTTGAGGTCTTTTAGTGGCGTTTTGGCAAAATTTATGGGTTCGCGTCACCGACATGCTAGTGACGTGTTGCGCCAGACTGGCAAGGCCAATTGTGTTTTAAATACGTTTTAAATTAAAATTTGATTTAGATAATCATTATTTTAATTGTTTAATTGTTGAATCACTGTGCAGTACTAGAGTGGGTACTTAATATTTTTATTATTTATTGTTTATTATTATTTATTAAAATATCTATTTTCGAATATTTTCAACATGCATACCATAATTAATTTAAAAATGATAAAAAAAAACAGTTATTCCAAAGTTTCAAGTTTTCACTTCTGTCGGCAGTCCCCATGACTGCCTACCTTTTTGTCTTTAATGGTGCATGTTTCAACAGGGCATAATAATACTGGAAAATCTGAGGTTTTTACAAAAATTAAACAATTAATATAATGATTATCTAAAACACAATTTTAACAATGCACAGTATCCACAAATTAAGCTTTTCACGTGGTCAATTTAACTTCACTTACTGCTACTACAGCATGTCAGTGACGCGAACTCACAAGATTTTACCCATCCAAAAAGAGTCCAACACGCACTTGATACAGTCGAGTATATATAATGTATTAGTGTATATATGCGTATACTTGTACACAGGTCGCTGGGCGTCGCCAGTCTGGCCCAACACGTCACTAGCATGTCGGTGACGCGAACCCATAAGTTTTGCCCCTACCTAAAATCTCTCAACGCGGTTTCCGTTTTTAGAACATGATGTTTGAAATAATTTTAATTTGTTCGGATTTTTGGGCCGAACCCTGTATATTGTCGACGGGAAAAAAAATTATGATTCGAATAGGTTCGGCAGTTGATGAAACGAGAATTTAGTCAAGGTCCTAATATTTTAAAACTTTTAGTGGTAACACATCGGCCAATAAGTCAAATAAAACTGTACGAGTCGTTATTGTCACTTTAATTTGAATTAGTTTAAAAGTGCTCTGTGCAAATATTTTTGGCGGTTTTCTCATGGCAAATTGTTACATTCTCGTTTTTGGTGACCAACGGACAATGGCCTTTGGTGAACTTGTTAAAACTTTGTTGAAAATTGTACTGTTTACAATGCATTTTGCTTTTCTTTTAATCTGTTTACCCACTAAATTATGCACGCAGTATTGTGTTTACTTTTGCGTTTCCGGTCGAATAAAATATGTGAGATATTCTTCAGAGCGGTTGTAGATTTACCTTTTAAGCAATGGAAAGGTTGTCTAAAAAGGCATGGAATTCCTACTAATTCTTGGAATCTACGGTGCCAAACACTAAATTCTAAGAGATTTACCACTAAACACCAAATCATTTTACTTACGAGGATAGTCTGAAAAGTTTCCAGCCGCAACAAGAAGATGGCGTTACTCATCAAAAATATTCTGGTATAGTCCGTTTCAACATATTTCGATCTCCTTCGGCCAAAAGTTAATTGCCCCAAAAAATCTCAATAAAAATATTCCTAGTTACTTAAAAGGCGCCAGAGTCGGAGTGGTTCAACTTCTGAATAATTTTGGGAAAAATAAAATATTGTTAAATTTTAAGTAAATTATTATTATTATGTATGATTAAAATATTGTTTATTGATTTGTGTATTTTGATTTTTTTAATACAATAAAAATAAATTAATTAATTAATAATTTTATTTATTAGTACAATAAAAATTATTACGTAAATTCAATTATACATTTAATTCGGTCTCGCTCTCACTGTCACTTTGATCTACATTAATAAGAAGTGGTTCTATATTATTAGTAAATGATACATAGGAATCTTTTATTTTAATAACATGGTTAATCGAGTTCATCCAACTTTATTTGGGAATACTAACTACAACTTTCCTAATTAATGTTGTAGCATTTGCACTTAGAGTCGGATAAATGTTTTCACATGGTATCACATACACATTCCTTGTTAATATTAAATGTCTTAATATATCTAAAATATAGTTCTGAATTTCCATATATAGTTCTGAATATATCTAAATCTAAAATATAGTTCTGAATTTCCAAATTAGTGTTATTTGCATTAGGAACTTTTTTAGCATTGTCCATTACAATTACGCTTTCCTTAGGCACATTGGGCAAAAGGCTGTTTATAAACCAATCTTCAAAAAATTCTCATGTGGTGTCGTCATAGTAGTTCAAAGATGAATGTTTAATATTTTTGGGGGGCAACCGTAGACAATTTGGAACCCATCCATCCTCTGAACCAGCATATAAAATTGTAATTCTTTTTCCCTTGTTCGCTGTTTGGTTTGGCATTTTATTGATGTATCTACTCATCCTTTTGCTGGCGTCTCGTGTATCGAATCAATGTTTCATCAAGGTAGATAATAGGACGATTTTCTAATCTGTAAAAGAAAAGAAATCGTTATTTTATTAGGCCCGGCTCTGCTTACGTTTGTTGCAACTTTGCTGGGTTTTGTAATGGCAGGGGTTGGTAAGAGTTTATTGCAGCCAACTTTTTGAGCCACTCTTTGACAACTGATGGGGTTCTGGGCTCGGTCACTTCTTGCTCCGTCATCGATAGAGAAGATCTTGTATTGTTTTACAATGCGATAAAAGGATTTTGGAAACTAAAGGTTTGAGTTGAAAATCTCATATATATATATATATATATATATATATATATATATATATATATATATATATATATATATATATATATATATATATATATATATATATATATATATATATATATATATATATTTTTTTTTCTTTGTGAATTTAGATCTCTAAAGTTGAGATGTTGTGGTAAATAATGTTATCATTTATTTGAAATGTCGTTTTGACATTTTTCTGTATTTCCTAGTTCTATTGGCGGAATTCTGAATAATGTTTTAAACAAAACGAAAAGGGGATTTGTAAACATGGAATTAATTTTATCTCGTTTGGGATAACAAAAAATACGATCGAAATTATAGAACTGCACTGTTTAAGAAAAGAATGCGAACTCAACTAAAATATTTCGAAACTACTAAAACAGGTATAAAATTAATTTTAACTTTTCACTTGTTATTTTATTAGGCCCGGCCCTGTTTACGTTTGTTGCAACTTTGCCGAGTTTCATTACGGCAGGGGTTGTTAAGAGTTTATTGCAGCCAATCGGTCAACGATATATCTTGAAACGCTTTAATACTTTCATGATTTTTTATTCTCGAAGCGTATTTCTCTACATTTTTTCAGCGACCTCTTTGACAACTGATGTGGTTCTGGTCGTGTTCAAGTCTTGCTCCGTCATCGATAGAGAAGATCTTGTTTTATCGTTTTACAGTGCGATAAAAGGATTTTCTAAATGTTTGAGTTGAAAATCTCCTATATATATATATATATATATATATATATATATATATATATATATATATATATATATATATATATATATATATATATATATATATATTTTTTTTTTTCTTTGTGAATTTAGATCTCTAAAGTTGAGATGTTGTGGTAAATAATTTTATCATTTATTTGAAACGTCGTTTTGACATTTTTCTGCATTTCCTAGTTCTATTGGCGGAATTCTGAATAATGTTTTAAACAAAACGAAAAGGGGATTTGTAAAAACGGAATTAATTTTATCTCGTTTGGGATAACCAAAAATTCGATCGAAATTATAGAACTGCACTGTTTAAGAAAAGAATGCGAACTCAACTAAAATATTTCGAAAGTACTAAAACAGGTATAAAATTAATTTTAACTTTTCACTTGTTATTTTATTAGGCCCGGCCCTGTTTACGTTTGTTGCAACTTTGCCGGGTTTCATTACGGCAGGGGTTGTTAAGAGTTTATTGCAGCCAATCGGTCAACGATATATCTTGAAACGCTTTAATACTTTCATGATTTTTTATTCTCGAAGCGTATTTCTCTACATTTTTTCAGCGACCTCTTTGACAACTGATGGGGTTCTGGTCGTGTTCAAGTCTTGCTCTGTCATCGATAGAGAAGATCTTGTTTTATCGTTTTACAGTGCGATAAAAGGATTTTCTAAATGTTTGAGTTGAAAATCTCCTTTATATATATATATATATATATATATATATATATATATATATATATATATATATATATATATATATATGCGCCGATTCAATATGCAGCTAGTGCAAAAAACCCTGGAAGAAAACAAAGGAATTAACAAAGCTAAACAGAAGCTGAGAAACAAAAGAACGCAAATATATGCTTTAAAGCGTGAGGATGGCACAGTGTGCAGGGCGCGTACCCAAATGTTAGAGATTGTCAGAAGGTTTTATTCCCAGTTATATGAAGATCAGAGCCAGTCAGGGACAGCAATACCCACGGAAGAACAATATATAATACCAGATATCCTAGTGGAGGAAGTAACAAATGCTATAGAATTGATGAAGAACGGCAAGGCTCCAGGAAAGGATAGTGTAACTGTCGAAATGCTAAAAGCTGGTGGTCGGACGTTACATAAAACACTGGCAAAATTATACTCAAAATGCCTCAAAGAACAAAAAGTACCTGACTTATGGAAAAATGCAGAAGTGATCCTTTTACATAAAAAAGGAGCACAGGAAGATTTAAAGAACTACCGTCCAATAAGCCTCCTATCAGTGATGTACAAAGTTTTCACTAAGATAATTTCTAAAAGAATATTAAAAAAACTGAATGACGCACAACCAAGAGAACAAGCAGGATTCAGAAGTGGATTCAGTACAATGGATCACATCCAGGTTGTACAGCAGGTCATAGAAAGGCACAACGAATACACCATGCCACTGTGCTTGGCTTTTATCGACTACGAAAAAGCATTTGATTCCATCTCAAAGCATGCGATAATGGATGCACTGCTTAGCCAAGGTGTAGAGGGAGCCTATGTAAACCTATTAGAATCGATATATGATGGAGCTACAGCCACAATTCACCTTGATGATGATGAAGTGGGAATTAATATAGAACGAGGTGTACGGCAGGGTGACGCAATATCGCCTATTCTTTTCTCGGCTGGCCTTGAAGAAGTATTCCGTAAACTGGATTGGGAACAGGATGGGGTAAAGATCAATGGTGCAAACTTAAATCATCTTAGATTTGCAGATGATATGATTCTCATTTCACAAGACCCAGAGGAGCTGCAAAGACGCATACAAGAACTGCAAAGGGCTGGCGAACCATTTGGCTTGAAAATAAACCTGAAAAAGAGTCAGGTTATGTTCAATAACTTCGCTCAGGACAGAAGAATTTCAGTTTTAGGAAGGGATTTAGAGATTGTGGACAGCTTTGTATATCTTGGGCAGAGGATTTCCATGGAGGGGAATGCCGCCCGGGAGGTGGAACGGCGTGTTAAATGTGGCTGGCAGGCATTTGGTAGGCTCAACATAGTGTTTAAGAGCAGACTCCCACTTTGCCTGAAAAGAAAAGTATTCGATCAGTGCGTTCTACCCGTTATGACATACGGAACTGAAACCTAGACACTCACATCGCAATCAATTCAAAAACTACGGGTGGCACAGAGGGGAATGGAAAGATGTATGCTTGGCATTACAAGACGAGACAGAAAGTCCTGCGCATGGATCAGGGAACAAACAAAAGTCTGTGACATCATTGGAAGAGTAAAACAGTTGAAATGGAGATGGGCAGGCCATATAGCGAGGCGATGGGACGACAGATGGACCAAGGCAATCCTGGAGTGGATACCGCTTGATCGCAAACGTCCGCGAAGAAGACCGAAAGCACGATGGACTGATGACATCGTTAAGTATATTGGACCCGAGTGGCAGAGGAAAGCCCAGGACCGTGAAGGTTGGAAGCATGCTGAGGAGGCCTTCATCCTGCAGTGGATCGATACGGGCTGATGATGATGATGATGATGATGATGATGATGATGATGATGATGATATATATATATATATATATATATATATATATATATATATATATATATATATATATATATATATATATATATATATATATATATATATATATTGCGGTCGTTTTAGAATTTTAAAAATATTTTTGGTGAATTTCTCATGATCATTTTTAGTACAATTTTTTTTTCTCCAAAGCTGTGGGATAAATAGTTTTCAAGATACGGCCGCGATCCATCCTTAATGGGACACATGGTATATATATATATATATATATATATATATATATATATATATATATATATATATATATATATATATATATATATATATATATTTTTTTTTTTTTTTGTGAATTTAGGTCTCTAATGTTGACATGTTTTGGTAAATAATTTAATCATTTATTTGAAACGACGTTTCGATATTTTTCTGTATTATCAAGTTCTATAAGCGGAATTTTAAATAATGTTTTAAGCAAAACGAAAAGGGGATTTGTAAACACGGGATTATTTTCTTTTTTATGTTCGATAAACTATTAAAAAGCAATTTTTGAAGGCATAAATTCAATATATTAACTTGAATAAACTATAATCAATATTGCCGAGTTAGAAAAAAAAATTGCTAATTAAAATAAGGTTTGGGAAGCTTTAAAGGTAGTTTTAGAGTTTTGGCCTGTAGTGTATGTTCTTTAAAAAAAGGTGTATTTCTTTTTCGGAGAATGGCTCATGTAAACGCGGGGTCTACGTTTTTCTTGCACACATTTGTGAATGACCTCTTGAGTAAATGTTAACAATAAAAACCATTGATTCGTTGAAAGAAGTCGTGTTGCTATGCCAAATACAAAGATTTCTTCGGTTCGTCTTTATCGTTGTCGGAGTTTTCAGAATTGGTTACGTTTGCGGTAGTTTTTTTCTTCCACGTTGGCCCGAAGCGAACTTCCATAATGGGACTTGCTTAACTATTTCGGATTTACGCGGATATTTTTCAATTCTTCCATTTCCAACGTGTTATCTTCTATCGGGTCGTCGAGAAAACGTACTGATTCAATTTCTCCGTCTGTCTGTAAGGCACTAGCGGCCCACGAAGTACAGGTGTACCGTTGTCCAGCGCCATGGGGAAATTCTTCTGGTACCCAGCCCAAGCGGCGCATCTCGCCTGGGTCAATATAGCGAGTCTTTTGAAGAAAAATATTCAATTTTTTTGTCTCAAAAAGTAGCACAAGGTATAAACAATATAACTTTATGTTAATGATATTATTCGCTTTATGCAATGTTGGTGGTACTGTCTCCATAATAACATTATGAAATGCGTTATATGATAGTACTTATTAATTTCTGTTAATAATTTATCGGCATGTACTTACTACAGCGTTCTTAAAATTAAAGAATATATCTGTTATAAAATTTACCATCTTTATTATACTGTTAACCCGTTGGGGTCACACGTCGAAATAATATCTTAACGGCCATACGTGTCCAGCGGATTTTATGTATTGACTTAAATCCTGCGCCAAACTTTAACCCTTCGTTTACCACGTCGGAATTTGGGACATAAGTATACTTATGTCCCAAAGATTTTATTTTTCTTTGTGACTGTGATCTGTGACAAAATTTTGCGTTCGGAGGATTTTTCGACGATACTTTCATCTCTGCAAAATTTTCTTGGTTATTTTTTCTGATGCTACCAGTAATTTTTAACTGATAAGGTCCTTCTTTCATACGTTCCAATAGAAGCACCGATGTGAATCACTGTCAACGGTCATCTTTCAGAAATAATATTCTGATAGTTTTTCAATAGTTGCTTTTTTTTAAATTTTAAAATAGTCAAAAATCGTTAAGAAAAAAAATCACGGAATTTAACTTTTTTTTACATAAAAAATCGTAGAAATTTTAATTTTTGAAATATCGAAAAAAATCCAACGGCGTTTTACTCGGGAAACAATATATTTTGAAGAAAAAAATTGAGATTTAATAAACTCTGAAGAAAGTATATTTGTTTTGTCTGAAGTCTGATTTTACGAATTTCTGTCAATCTCGTAAAATGGAAATAGTACATTTATACATGCAAAATAATGTAAAAAAGAGGTTTACAATACAAATATAAAAATATTTTTTAGAAAAAAAAATAGTTAAATCAATCGTTATCACCACAATCGACGCACAAGTACATACGGTGTTCGTCGCACATTGGCAGGGCACTGTATTTTTGTTTTTGTATCCTTTGATCGTTGGCAAAGTTCAAACCTTTTTTTTTTCTTGGCAACTCAACTCTTCCTTCGTTGGCTGTTTCTGTTTTGCCTTGAATTGTAGCAATACTGACACGCAAACTCTTGCGAACCTCTTCATCATTATACATACCGACGTTCTAAGAAAGGTGTCACGAGGTATATACCAATTTTATCCAAGCATTCTTTTGCTGTTAATTTTTTATCTATGCCTTCATTCGCGTCTTTACACTTCAATAAAATACGTGAATTTACTGCAGTCTGATCAAGCATTCCCTGGAAAACTCCCATAGGCGAGCGATTAGTCTTTTAGTGTACTGTAGGAGAATGGCAAAGCCAATTAAAACAATTTGTGTCACCTTTAGTTGGGTTATAATGCAAAATGATTTCTTGCTTACTATCATTAAATGACAATGTCCGTTTATCGGACGTAATAACTAGCACGATTTTATTTTTCTTTGTGACTGTGATCTGTGACAAAATTTTGCGTTCAGAAGATTTTTCGACGATACTTTCATCTCTGCAAGATTTTCTTGGTTATTTTTTCTGATGCTACCAGTAATTTTTAACTGATAAGGTCCTTCTTTCATACGTTCCAATAGAAGCACCGATGTGAATCACTGTCAACGGTCATCTTTCAGAAATAATATTCTGATAGTTTTTCAATAGTTGCTTTTTTTTTAATTTTAAAATAGTCAAAAATCGTTAAGAAAAAAAATCACGGAATTTAACTTTTTTTTACATAAAAAATCGTAGAAATTTTAATTTTTGAAATATCGAAAAAAATCCAACGGCGTTTTACTCGGGAAACAATATATTTTGAAGAAAAAAATTGAGATTTAATAAACTCTGAAGAAAGTATATTTGTTTTGTCTGAAGTCTGATTTTACGAATTTTTGTCAATCTCGTAAAATGGAAATAGTACATTTATACATGCAAAATAATGTAAAAGAGATGTTTACAATACAAATATAAAAATATTTTTTAGAAAAAAAATAGTTAAATCAATCGTTATCACCACAATCGACGCACAAGTACATACGGTGTTCGTCGCACATGGGCAGGGCACTGTATTTTTGTTTTTCTATCCTTTGATCGTTGGCAAAGTTCAAACCTTTTTTTTTTCTTGGCAACTCAACTCTTCCTTCGTTGGCTGTTTCTGTTTTGCCTAGAATTGTAGCAATACTGACACTCAAACTGGGAACGGTGTTCGGAAATCTTCTCTGAATAGGCCATCTCAAAGTTGAATGTCAATCTGTCTCTCTAATTCGTCGTCGAACAGCGTCGCTATCTATATCACTATATCACATGTATCCTTCTCATTTACACTAGCGAAGTCCAAGCACACAAAAGTATTTTTTATCATGGTATGAGTTTTTTTGAAATGTAGTCATTTTGTAAAAAAAATAAGCAATAATATTTTTTGTGGAAAAAAAGTGCCAATTGTACCATTTTAAAATCTTGACTAAATGGACCATCTTTTGAAATAACTTACCCAGGGTAGTGTAATACATTTTTTTTTAAAGATGAAATGTCAACCTTTGCTGAAATTTTTTTTAAACCACGATACAATCAAACTTTGTTTTTTTTTTAGTAAATTAACAATGTTGATTTACTTTATCCTTTGGATTGCCCAGGATTTCTTTTAATTTATCATATGGTTTGTACACAACCTTAATGTCCACTGCTTTCAAAATTTTGTCTAGCCCTCTTGTTAATCGGGCATCAAATGGTATTACCATGAATTTTACTTCTGTTTTGATCGTTTTGAAAAGTCGAAGATTCTTTCATTAGCGGACTTCAAAACGGACATTAGCTCTAAATAACCAAGACAATTGCAAATAACTTGACAAATATTTTGAATAACTACTGAACTGTCCTGAGCCCTTAAGCAGATTACCAACACTAAACCTTAAACAAACAAACCCAGATTCATTACTACCGAATGTCGATGAAATAGTTGGACAAATCAAACGACTTAAAAATAACAAAGCTTCTGGTGAAGATGGAATCACTGCTGAACTTTTGAAGTCCGCTGGTCCAGGTACAATCAAGGAAATAACCAAAATTCTACAAGAAGTTTGGCGAACCGAACGGATTCCGGAAGATTGGAAAGATGCTCTAATCCAACCACTACAAAAAAGGAGAAAGGAGATGTAAATAACTACAGAGGGATATCTCTGCTCCCAGTTTGTTACAAAATTCTATCTCAATGTCTACTATACAGCACAGGGACAGTTAGAACCTAAAATTGGTGAATATTAAGCAGGTTTTTGACTGGGCAGATCCTGCCCGGAACAGATCCTGAATCTAAAGTTGATGCTAAGACATCAAAAACTATACGATAAAAATCTCGTCTGTACATTCGTGGATTTTCAAAAGCATATGATTCTATTGACCGCGACTCTTTATTCCAAATCTTGAAAGAACAAGGCCTAGAGCTGAGAACGCTGGCAATTATTATAGCAATAATAACTAACACAAGGTCAACAGTTAAATGCATTAAGTCAAATTCTCAGAGCCCTTCAAAATTAAAACTGGAGTGAGACAAGGGAATGGACTCTCGCCACTCTTATTTAACTGTCTTCTAGAAAAAGTAATACAAGAGTGGTGTGTAAAAAAATCGGCCCTGAATATTGACCAGCCTATTAAACTGAGAACAAACATCAAAATAGATTGTCTGGCGTTTGCTGATCTAGCAATTTTAGCTCAAGTTATATTAACGGCACAAAAACAGATTGAAATCCTAAAAGAAACAGCAGAAAAGGTAGGACTCCAAATTTCCACAGTAGGACTCCAAATCGAGGATATTGAAAAGAAAGAAAGAAAAATTAAAAGAACAATTTTAGGCCCCAAACAAATAAATAGCACAACATATCGACTTCGAGAAAACCAAGAACTCAAACAATACACATATATACATAGCGATATGAAAAAAAGAAGACTTAAAGTAGAAATAATTAAATGAATTGCTGCAATTAAAGAGGACCTAAGATCAGCAAATATTACACAAAGTGAAATTCAGGATAGAAACTATTTCAGACACAAAGTTAACGTTTGGGAGGCCAGAGAGATAAAATATAAAAAGACCAGAACAGCTTGGTCTGACGAAAGGAAAAAAGCTCATAGTGAAAGCATGAAATCAGTAATCTAAACGATAATAGGTTAGATAGAATTAGATTAAATCATCTCCTGGCGATGCTAACATGGTTAGCGAAACGAGCGTCGAGAAGTTTCAAAAAGTGATTTGGTGTTTAGCGGTATATCTCTTCGACTTTAGTGTTTCACACCGAAGATTCCAATAGAAGAATTTACCCTTCATAAGCACAAAATTATATGGTTTGATTTCTTAAACAAGCTGCTACTGCAAGCAAACTTTGATGTTGATCAAATTAAACTTTTATTGAATTATACTGTAAGTTATTTGTTGGTCAACTTATTTGATTTTCATGTCGATCATTTTACAGAATTGTTGCTGTGTTCTGTGTTTTTTTTTTGTCATCCGGTCTTTTTTGTTAGTAAACGGAACAGCTTTTTTTATGATCGAGGTAGGTCACAAATAAAATGGTTTCAGTGACCTCACGACTGGGCACGGTTCTATACAAACCGAAAAGTAAACGAAACATTCTCGGTTCTTTATTAATCTCGGCTGGTCCATTTCCACAAGACACACACAAACGTACACGATTCCTGTTAACGGTGCCGCAATCGTAAACCTACAGTTTCCATCAGAGAACGTCTCCTTGGAGTTATCAATATTGACAGGCCACATACGGCGTGGTCGCCGGTACACAGTCGGAGGTACTCGGGCGTTTTTCGTTTGGGCCGCGGTTGCGAGGTGGATGAACAGTTATGCCATCGGTCGGGTGAAGGTACTCGAGAGCGAAGAGTTTATTTTAGGTGGAAAAAAAGGCCGTGTGCGGCCTGTGCAAATTTGAAGAGCGCTCGAGAACTTATGGGAAATTGTTTTGATAGGCTCATTTGCTATGAGCGGAGACGGGCAGGATTCGCGAGCAACCCGCTACCAACAGAGAACCGTCGTTATTTCCGCTTAATGATACGACTTAACCTACATAATAAAATAAATTTGAAAGTATTTTTTCTATCTTGCTAAACTAAGATTAATAAGATCTAACCGTAAAAATGGTATTTACACGGTAAAAGAACGTGTATGTCCAGAACATAAAGTTCAGAGTAAAGCTTATAATATTCATATTATTATAAGCTAATACATTTCATATTTGAAATTGTAGCTGTTCCTTTCTAAGGAACTCTTCAAATCCTTTTAGTGTGGTGGATCAGTCCACATTTCTTCTTGTTGCCCTTCTCATAGTTGTTGGTGAGTTTTCGTCTCTTCGACTATTTTCCTTCATCTCCTCCTGTCTGCGATCTGTCCTCTCCATCCCTCTGCGTTTACTGTTTTTATATTTCCCCCCACCTGCTGTCTCCATCTGACCCTGGGTCTCCCTCTAGGTCTGCTCTGTGTTGGTTTCCATATTGTTATCTCTCTTATTGGCGTATCCCTGTCTCTTCTCATTACGTGTCCATACCATCTTATTCTTTGTGCTTTAATTGCTCTCACTATGTTTTCCCTTCCCAACAAGTTGTCGATTTCAAAGTTCATCAGATTTCTGTACTCGTTTCCCACTTTCTTTGCACCCTTTATGGTTCTCGTTATCTTACGTTCAAAAATATTTAGTTTGTCTTCCTCTTTTGCTGTGAGTGTTACAGTTTCTGCGGCATATGTTACTATTGGTCTTATAATTGTTTTGTATATTCCTAATTTATTCCTTGTGCTCAATCTCCTGTCTTTCAGCAATTTCTTGTTGCTATGGAATGCTCTATATCCTTTATGTATCTTCTCTTCTATATCAAGTCCCTCTTTTCTTCTATCTATTATGACCCCCAGATATTTAAATGTTTTTACTTCTTCAATTTTATAGTTTCCGCACTGCAAATTTCTCAGTATTCTTTCATTTCTTCTGCAGTACATATGCAGATGCTCTCTGCTCTCTAGCAATTATTGCAACATCATCCGCATATGCCACTATCTGTACAAGATGTTTATTTATTGTTTCTATATTTTCAATTCTCTGTATTATGCTATCCAATGATATTATGAATAATAGCGCCGTTAACATCTCCCTGTCTAACCCCTTTTTTGATTTTTATGTTATTTGTCATTCCTTGTTCTGTATATATTCTTGCTTCAGACTCATTCATTGTCATACCTATCAATCTTCTAATCTTTCTTGGAACTTCGATTCTTTTTAAGTCTTCCATGAGTTGTTCTCTGTTGATTTTATCGAACGCTTGCTTAAAATCCACAAAAACTATATGTGCTACCATATTATGTTCATATATCTTCTCCGTGATTTGATTTAGTATATGTATGGCATCTACTGTCGATCTTCCTTTTCTGTAGCCGCAATGATAATTTCCTATACGTTTTTCTGTGTATATCTCCAGTCGTTCTTTTAATATGTTTGTAAGTACCTTGTATGCCGCATTTAGCAATGTAATTCCTCTATAGTTTTTGCATTGTGTCAAGTCACCCTTTTTTGGTATCGGTATTATAATGCATGTTTTCCATTCATCAGGTATGCGTTCTTCGCGCCATATCCGTAAAATAAGTTGGTAGATTCTTTGATGTAGTTCTTCCCCTCCATGTTTAATTAGTTCTGCGCACATTTCATCACATCCCGCAGCTCTTTTATTTTTGAGTTTTTTAATCGCTTGAGCAACTTCCACGTACTCGGGTTCTCTTACCGTCTCATTTTAAGTCTGATCCTTCTCCAGTTCTGTTCCTCCCGTCACCTCTTCATGGTTTTTTTTCATCGTACATTTCTTTGAAATGTTTTTCCCATATCTCATTTTCAATTACTACTGTTGCTTTCTTTATTTTGCACTTATTTACATGTTTGAAAATAGCACTCATATTTCGTTTCTTGTTTTCTTCTTCAATTTCATTTATTATTTCTCCCATCCAATTATTCTTTTTTATTGTACGCAGCTTTGTGTTCACTTTTCTAATTTCTTTATATATCTTATAATCTTCCGGTTTTCTGGTTTTAAACCACGTGTTCCTTGCTTTGTTTTTGTTTTCAATCATATTTTCACATTCTTCATCGAACCATTGCTTCTTTCTGTTGTCTTTCCTATATGATATGGTGTCTTCTGCTGCCTGTGTTATACATCCTTTTATCGCTATCCAGTCTTCTTCTATGCTGTTGCTTTCATTTATTTGATTTATTTTTTGCTTGATCGTATTTCTGTACTTCTCTCTCCATTCTTCCTGTTCAAAGTTTTCTCTATTCCATCTCTTTTTTATATTTGCAGTTTTTCCGTACGTATAATATTCATATAATATTTATAAAAAACAATATAATTCGTAATTAGAAAAACAAAACTTATACATACTGTTTAAATCACTAATTTTATTTCTTCTTTTACTTCTTTTTATTCATCAAACTACCACATTAAACTCTATTAACAATATTTTCAAAAAAAAATCCACCCATACTACATTATTGCTTTGATTAAGGTGTTCAGTATTTTTAAAACGATGGCCTTACATGATTTCCAAACGTCTACATTAGACTCTTGATTTAATAATATTTCCAAATATAAATAAATTCAGCTGCTAACTGTCTCTAATGCATGACCAGCCAGATATTTCACAAATAAAAAAAAGGCACCTGATTTCTGTACTCTTCGACCATCTACAAATAGATTATCCTGTAAAACTTTCTTAAGTATAACACTTTTCATAAACGATTATCTTCCAAATCGGTATCGAATTTTGTTCTTATCTATTCGATTTTGGCGAAACGTCGTGACTCTTCACAGAATCAACGGATCGACCCCGGAATGATTTACAAACATATATTTATATGAAATGTCTGAATGATTGTGGCGTGTTCATATATTTTTTTTTTCCTTTATTTGGGTTTTTCGCCACTATCTAAAACTCAAAAAATATCAGAAATACCTGTTCTTATGTAAAGAAAGAATCACTGGTTATCATAGTAATAAAAAATCACTAAAAATAATAATAATAAATATAATAATATAATAATATATAAATAATTACTAAATCACTAGTAATCACTCGTTACTTTATATATTACAAATTAATATAATTTATTTTTTAGTTTAGTTTTGAAAACGGGGGGAGAGGACCCCCCGAAACGTTAACGTTAAAAGTTTGTAAAATTTTTTATAACATTTTTATTTCTTTAAAATTTTGTTCGTTAGGCAAATTTATTACAAAAAAGAATCACTGAGAAATTTGTCTGCGTTTGGTTTTTTGTTTTTACCCAGTGATTCTTTCTTTACATAAGAACAGGTATTTTTGATATTTTTTGAGTTTTAGATAGTGGCGAAAAACCCAAATAAAGGAAAAAAAATATATTTATAGGGTCATGGCATGGGAAATTTTTGAAAAAAGTGGTAAATTTTTCAGAATTTTTCCGAAAATTGGGGTGGGCCGGATTTTGGTTTATGGGAATTTTCTCTCTTCCTTTGCCTTCCTTTGCGCCCATATTAATTTCATTCTTTCGCTATGAGCTTTTTTTCTTTCGTCAAATCAAGTTGTTCCAGTCTTCCTACATTTTTCTTTCTGGCCTACCTTCCAAACGTTAACCTTGTGTCTGAAACAGCCTCTATCCTGAACTTCACTTTGTGTAATATTTGCTTATCTTAGGTCCTCTTTTATTGCACCAATCCATTTAATTATTTCTACTTTAGCTCTGCTCCTATTTTCATAAAATTCGACTATTTGTCTAGTTAGCCTACTCGGATTCATCCGTTTTGTGTCTGTAAAACTTAAGTCTTCTTTTTCTCATATCGCTATGCATATCTGTGTATTGTTTGATTTCTTGGTTTTCTCGAACTCGGTATGTTGTGCTATTTATTTGTTTGGGGCCTAAGATTTTTCTTATGATTTTTCTTTCCTTCTTTTCAATGTCCTCGATGTCTTTCTATTCAAAATGAGCGTTTCTGCCCTATATAGACATTCTGGCTTAATAACTGTGTTGTAATGTCTCAGTTTTGTGTTTTTAGATAGGCATTTTTTGTTGTAAATATTTTGTGTAAGTCTCAATGCCGTTTCCATTTTTTGACATCTACCCTTATTGGCCGCTTTTTCGAACCCATTTTCCATGATTATTTTACCCAAATATTTGAATTGAGAGACTCGTCTGCTGTTACCATATTTTGTTTTTAGAAATGGTGTTCTTAGTCTGTTGCAAGTCATGTATTGTGTCTTTGCAAAGGAAATTTGGAGACCTACCCTTTCGGTTGTTTCTTTTAGGACTTCAATCTGTTTTTGTGCCGTTAATATATCTTGAGCCAAAGTTGCTAGATTATCAGCAAACGTCAGACAAACAATTTTGATGTTGGTTTTTCCCAGTTTAATGGGCTGGTCAATATTCAGGGCCGACTTTTTTTCACGCCATTCCTGTATTACTTTTTCTAGAACACAGTTAAATAAGAGTGGTGAGAGTCCATATCCTTGTCTCGCTCCAGTTTTAATTTCGAAGGGTTCTGAGATGTCACCCATGAATTTAACTTTTGACCTTGTGTTAGTTAATAATTGCCAGCGTTTTCAGATCTAGTCCTTGTTCTTTCAAGATTTGGAATAAAGATTCGCAGTCGATAGAATCATATGCTTTTTTGAAATCTACAAATGTACAGACGAGATTTTTATTGTATATATATATATATATGTATATATATATATATATATATATATATATATATATATATATATATATATATATATATGTATATATATATATATATATATATATATATATATATATTCTCTTGACCGTTTATTATTATTATTAGTTTTTTTTATTTATTGGGTTTTTCGGTCAGTAATTAATTTTTAATTTTTATTTTTTTTATTAACGTTTCGATTCAACTAAAGAACCATCCTCAGAATAATTCAATATTTAAATAAACAATTAATTTTTTTAAATAATATGTGATAATTTTTTATCAGCCCCACCCATCCCTTACATTGGAGGGCACATGTTTCGTCTGTTGGTGGTTAGACTCATCAGGGTACCGACATATGCTCTCTCGCCAAGAATAGGGAGTCCCTCTCCACAATCAAACAACCCATATTTAGGCCGACTTCTCGTCGGATGGTTTATAAATGCAGTTTTTTGACTTCTTTGGACTGCGTGCAACGAGACAACAGTAGTCAGGAGTTATACACCCCCTACCGTATTATAACGCATTTCCCGTTGGAATTTACGGGTATTTATAACGTATTATAACGCTATATAATATTCACTGTTAATGGTATTTCCTTTCTCAAGATAGTCGATGAATATTATACCACGCACATCCCAAAATACCGAGGCCATAACCTTTCCAGCCGATTGTTGTGCTTTCGGGCGCTTTGGACGAGGTTCACCAGTTGCTGTCCACTCAGATGACGATCGTTTTGATTCCGGAGTGAAGTGATGGATCCATGTTTCGTCCATTGTCACATATCGACGCAAAAATTCCGGTTTGTTACGTTTAAACATGACCAAACACTGCTCAGAATCATCAACACGTTCTCGTTTTTGGTCAACACTGAGCAAACGCGGCACCCACTTTGAACAGAGCTTTCTCATAGTCAAGTGCTTATGCAATATAAAGCCAACACGTTCTTTTGATATCTTTACGATGTCAGCTAACTCACGCAACTTCACTTTTCGATTATTCAAAACGATTTTGTGGATTTTTTTTATGTTTTCTGGTGTTACCGCCTCATTTGGACGTCCACTGCGTTCTGCATCATCGGTGTCTCTACGACCACGTTTGAAGTCAGCAAACCAACGTTTTATTGTTGTTTCTGATGGAGCGGAGTCCCCATAACACTTTTCAAGCCATTGCTTCGCTTGAACGGTATTTTTTCCCATCAAGAAGCAGTCTAAAATTAAAACACGAAATTGTTTTTGATACATTGTTTTGAAAATAACAAAAGTAGCGTCACTCTTAGCACAATAACTCACAAACTAATGAATAGAATATCATGAAATTTTAACAGCTGTCTTTTGAAGGTTAGTATTAACTGAAAAAAAAGGCGACTGCAATAAAACTAGCGCCATCTATGTGTTAGGCCCGGGACTTTTCAGCCCATGTGTTAGAATGCTAACTTCCACAGCCATGTTTGTAATTCGGTAAGAGGGCGATGCTTTTCATTAAAAAAATGCGATCTCTGCTCGAAGTTCAAAGATGCTCTGAAGGACTTTTCCGCAACTAAGCCAGCGTACGGCAGTATGATATGGTAAGTCATTTTTTCCAATCTCTTCAATAAACTCGCGGAACTATCGGTGATTCAGCCCAGTGGATCTGATGAAATTAACAACTGATATGATTCAGCACAAGGACTGTTGATGAATGATACAATGTAAGACCAATGGTTTTGAACCACCATTATCTTCAACAGCCTTTGATATAAATGCAACTACTCCTTTATTTTTACCACATATATCTTTGCCTTCATCATTTGTAATATATTTCAAATTTTTCCATCGAAGGTTCTTATTAATGGCATATTCAACTCACTTAAAAATATCTTCCTCAGTAGTCATACCGTGAATACTAATATCAAGAAGTTCGTCCAAGGCCAGAGAAAACCACTCCAGATGTCCATTTTTGTTAGACAGTTGATAGGATATATTTTCTACGGTATCTGTACCCTCCGAGTCACGGTGTTTGCTGACAAACTGAAAGTTTTAAATAAATTTACCTTTTTGGGACACATTTCTTTTTGAAATTTTTTCGTTTCATAATGACGTTTATTGTTATATTCTTAGGGAATGGCTATGGTTTCATTGCAAATCAAACATAGCGTCTTATTACTTAGATAGACTCAATCATGAAATATTGAAAGTTCCATTGATCTTTGAATGTTCTGCACTCACTATTCCATACTAGTAAATCACCCACAAAAACAACCAGTCAAATCAAAATACTGTTACGTATGGGCGTTGGTCGATTCGAAGATTAAGATTAAACGAGGTTACGCACTACTTTATTCAACAACATACATTTTCGCTTCCTTCGCCTTCCCTAGGCAGATCAACTCGCAGCCGCGACAAAACAATTACAAAAAATTTTGCAAACTTTTAACGTTAACGTTTCGGAGGGTACTCTCCCCCCGTTTTCAAAACTAAACTAAAAAATAAATTATATTAATTTGTAATATATAAAGTAACGAGTGAAAGTAAACATATTTTTTTATATATGTCAACGATACTTACATTGACAACAATAGATTTTCATGACAGTGATATATTACCAAAAAATAAATATATAGGTAATGTTTACTGTTCTGATTGTTTATTGTACTGATTGTGTATTCAAATATTTAAATGTGTTTAATTGTATTCTTTAGAATCGGGAACCATATTGAATTTAAATCTACCGAAGGCATAGCAATACAGTAATTTTTATTTAAATTAATTATAGCGGTTTCTTTTAATCTTCTGTATTTTGTTACCGATTCGTTTAATACCATTTTAGAATTATTCTAATTGATTTTATGACCCGATTCCCATGTGTGTTGACAAATTCTAGATTTATTAAAATCGCCCTTTCTAAGAAGGTTTTTTTCTTTTACTCTAACATCTAACGGTCTAGATGTCTCACATATATAGAATTTGCCACATTCAGGGGAATTTTATAAACCACATTTTTGGTATTTTGTTGTATATTGTTTGGTTTAGTCTTTGTTAATAGAGATTAGTTCTTTAAATTAATTAGTTCTTTTAATTAATTATTAGTTCTTTAAATAAGAACAGGTATTTTTGATGTTTTTTGAGTTTTAGATAATGGCGAAAAACCCAAATAAAGGGAAAAAAAATATACACCAGAACTTTCTCGAACCAACGAGGTTATTTACGAATTTTTAATTGTTACTGCGCTTCCGAAATTACAATTAGCGCCATCTGCTAGCGATAGATGGTACTACAACTATCTATTTCCTCTTTTGACCCAGATTTCGTCAACTGTCACAGTCGTAACAATACACAATAGTAATTGAACTAACCAATTTGGCAAACGTATGTTCGTTTAGGGCGCGTACTCGGTATCTAGCTTAGAAATTATAGACAATGGTAGGAAAATTAAAACGGTTTGGGCCCTTGGAATTGGAGTAATCAGATTGGAAAGTTTGGAACAATGACTAAGATCGATAAATTGTTTTATTTGCCCGGGACTCCGATTCTTTTTGAACGTCTGTTCGGAAATAGCGCGAAAGAAAATTTCGGTGTAAAATTTTTTTTTCGGATTTGACCAATTTTACGTACAGAAAAATAATAATATTTAATTTATAAATGATCAGATTTTTCACTCTTCCCTCGTATTAAGGAAATAAATAACGTCCCATTAATATCGATCTGCCTTGGTTTCCGTAATTTTTCGAATTCTCTAGCTGATCGTTGTCGTTCCGAGCGGTATTAGGAGGACACGCGTGCTTCGTCACATACTCTATTCCGGAATGTTAATGAGTTGTTTTGTAAATGGCGTTTCGTGATCGCATATAACTTATAGGTTATCTGAAACTAACGCTAGCCATGAAATCGACACACACCTTGAATGTTGAATGTTTCCAACATTATAGAAAATACACATGTTGTGTAAAACGAATCGAAAACTAACATACATTTTTATGCATTCGATTATTAATTCCAAATAAATTATCTCTGGCAATACAACGAAATCAGAAGTGATGCGAAATTCTAAGAGTTTTTCAGCTCATGTTGTTTCATGGGAGCTTAAAGTTCTAGGGACATACAACGGTCATGAATTACAACACGATGGCCATCCCACAGTGTCCAACTTCTTTGAATTTTCTAAAATGCATTGCATTGTCCTATGATGATTTTTGAAAAACTCCTTTGTTTCGAAGATACAGGGCGAACAAACTTTGCGACAACCATATTCGATATTTGTTGAAATCATTAATGTAAATAAAAGTAGGGTGTACATCAATGAGTTTATCAAGTACAAACATGTTTTTTTCGATCTCGATCACTTGGAACGGCTGTTTTATCTAGTAAGTGGATTTCATCGGTCGCATTTGTTTACATAGATTGAGTGATGTTTGGCTGTTTGACGTGTCTTAAATAGTGAGTGAAGTCCTCTGTCATAATGTATACAAACGTCGACATGACTGACATGTACTTCATGTATGGGCTTGCTGATGGCAATACCTTACAAGCTAGGCGATTTTACAGTGAACGATTTCCAGCCCGTAATGTCCCTGACCGAAAAATCTTCGAAAACATTCATTGACGTCTTCGTGAAACAGGCACATTGAAACGAACTGAAGGATCAGGAAGATCACTGACTGTAAGAACGGTACAACTGGAACAGAATGTGCTGGACATGATAGCGGAAGAGCGTGGTAGATCTACGCCAAAAATTGCAAATATTTTGAATGTGAATCACTGGACAGTTTGGAAAATTCTTAAGGACAATTTGTTGTATCCATACCACGTTCAACGCGTTCAGGCACTACTACCTGTTGATTTTCCTCCACGTATTGCATTATGTCAATGGATATTGCAAACTTTACTTCGCATCCCTCTGTTCCTGACACATATTCTTTTCACCGATGAAGCCACTTTCGCAAGAAACGCAATAAGGAATTTTCATAATAACCATGTGTGGCCAGATGAAAATGCGCATGCGGTATGCGAAGATAGTTTTCAACATCAGTTCTCGTTGAATGTTTGGGTTGGAATTGTAGGTGACTATCTAATTGGACCGGTATTTCTATCACAAAGAGTTACTGGCGAGGTGTATCGCAACTTTTTGGAAGCAACGCTGCCTGAGTTTCTGGAAGATGTACCATTGGCAACAAGGCATGACATGCGGTTTATGCACGATGGTGCACCACCACATTTCAGTTTGGTTGCTCGAGATTTTTTAACCGCAACATACGGATATCGCTGGATTGGTCGAAGTGGGCCACACGCATGGCCTGCTCGATCCCCGGATTTAAACCCCCTGGATTATTTCTTCTTCCAGGGTCATGCAGTTTACAGAAGTCATTAGTTTACGATACTCCATTGAAGAATTTGGATGATTTGCGAAATCGGATAATTGCTGGGTGGAACTCAATTAGAAACGACCCTGGTGTGTTTGAAAGAGTTCGGCAGTCAATGGCGAGAACCGAAATCGAAAAATATATACAAGGGCAAGTCTAACTTTAAAAAAATTTTAAATTTCACAATAAGCTGTGAGGTAATATATATACATATATATATATATATATATATATATATATATATATATATATATATATATATATATATATATATTTATATATATATATATATATATATATATATATATATATATAATATATATATATATATATATATATATATATATATATATATATATATATATATATATATATATATATATATATATATATATATATATATATTATATATATATTTATATATATATATATATATTTATATGTATATATATATATATATATATATATATATATATATATATATTTATATATATATATATATATATATATATATATATATATATATATATATATATATATATATATATATTTATATGTATATATATGTATATATATGTATATATATGATATATATATATATATATATATATATATATATATATATATATATATATATATATATATATATATATATATATATATATATATATATATATATATATCATCATCATCATCATCATTAGCCCGTATCGATCCACTGCAGGATGAAGGCCTCTTCAGCATGCTTCCAACCTTCACGGTCCTGGGCTTTCCTCTGCCACTCGGGTCCAATATACTTAACGATGTCATCAATCCATCGTGCTTTCGGTCTTCTTCGCGGACGTTTGCGATCAAGCGGTATCCACTCCAGGATTGCCTTGGTCCATCTTTCGTCCCATCGCCTCGCTATATGGCCTGCCCATCTCCATTTCAACTGTTTTACTCTTCCAATGATGTCACAGACTTTTGTTTGTTCCCTGATCCATGCGCAGAGCTTTCTGTCTCGTCTTGTAATGCCAAGCATACATCTTTCCATTCCCCTCTGTGCCACCCGAAGTTTTTGAATTGATTGCGATGTGAGTGTCCAGGTTTCACTTCCGTATGT
>JARFXV010001581.1:0-57500 GCA_031761425.1 Cosmopolites sordidus
TACAATAAAAATATACGTTTGTTAAGAAATCCACACAGATGCTATTTATTGTCTGTATAAATTCAGTAAAGGGGATTTTTTCAAGTCTATTTGGTCATTTAGAAAGGTTTTTGCATCTTTGGGGCGGTTAATTTCTAAACTCTGCAGATGGTTTAGTTTTTTGTCTTTGTTGTGTACGTGTAATATTTTAAAATTACTATTAAAAAAATGGTTCTCAGTTAACAGATGTGAAGCATAGTTCGAATTATGTTTATTATTGGGAAAGCTTCTTTCGTGTTCTTTAATTCTTTTCTTGAAAGATTTGCCTGTTTATCCTATGTAAGTTTTTGTACACGACCCACCATACAGTTGATATATCCCTGATTTGTCTTTTTTGTTTGTTTTTACCTTGCAATTTTTGATGTTTTCTAAGGCTGTTATTGGTTTTAAAGGCTACTTTTGCATTGTTTTTATATACCAATTTTTCAATTTTTTCCGATAATTTTCCAAAGTATGTTATAAATTTAATGGTATTTTTCTTTCATTTGTGGATATATTTCAGAGACGGCCTCATTGTACAATTTTCTTTTTAGAATGTAGTCAATTATTTCAAATCGTTGAAATTCAATTCAAAAAATTGAAATATTCTTATATAAAAATAATGCCAAAGTAGCTTTTAAAACCAATAACAGCCTTGGAAAACATATCAAAACTTAGGTAAAAGCAAGATAAAAACAAACAAAAACATAAATCAGGGATATATTAACTGTATTGTGGGGTCTTGTACAAAAACTTACATATGACAAACCTTTCAGATCTTTCAAGAAAGAATTAAAGAACACGAAAGAAGCTTTCTCAGTCATAAACATAGTTTAAACTATGCCTCACATCTGTTAAATGAGAACCATCTTTTTAATAGTGATTTTAAAATATTACACGTACACAACAAAAGCAACAAAATAAACCATCTGCAGAGTTTAGAAATTAACCGCCTCAAAGATGCAAAAACCCTTCTAAATGACCAAATAGACCTGAACAAATCCCCTTTACTGAATTTGTACAGACAATAAATACCATCTGTGTGGATTTCATAAGAAATGTATATTTTTTTTGTAGAAACTTTTTGTATTTATATCTATTTTAACATCGAAAATAGCCAGTTCTGATGTGGAAAAGATGGGATAAAGTGGAAATATAGACAAAATAGTCTTTCATTAAATATGTATATAAATATGTTAACCACTTTCCTTAAACCCAAAAGTGTTAGCAGAAATATTCTAGTCATATTTTTTTTACAGTCAAATCAATTTTTTTCAACTACCTCACGTGGTGACTTCAATTTAATATTTATTTATCCGATTCAAACAACAAATACCTTATTTCAAATTGAATTAAAATATCGAATAGAAAGTGTAAACAAAGTTCTGATCGTTTTTGCTACGTTTGTGGACAGTTTATATTTTCTAAAAAAAGAAGACCCATTGTAGGTTCATTAAAAAGTGCATATCTTTATTATTTTGGATTTCCTGAAGCTCATATGTTTGTCATCAAGATCTAAATCAGAGGTTCTCGCCTACAACAATGCAATTTATTAAAACCAGACACGAAAGTAACGTTGTCCAGAAACAGGGGCAGTTTACTCAGAATTTTTCAAAAGGGAAAAGGAATATTGTTATTGTACTGATATCCCGGGACTTTTTTAATCAATAATCAATGAATCAAAACTATAATAAAACAGAGTGGCGCTTATTCGTAGACTCTTCAAAATATAGCGTGAAAGCTGTTTTAATTCACAACGGGAATAGAACATTATTCTACCCCCTTCACATATTAAATTGGGACTTATGAAAAACTTTGTGAAAGCGCTAAACAAAAAGTTAGTGATGCTCTCCTGTATTTACAAAAAATCTTTCCAAGTATTACATAAGCAAAATTGAAAAAGGGAATATTTGTTAGCCAACAGATCCGTAAATTTGTAACAGATCCTCAGTTTGAAAGCCTTTTATCTGTTAACGAAAAAGCTGTTTGAAAATCATTCAAAATGGTTTTCAAAGAATTTTTAGGAAATAAAAAATGTGAAAATTATGAAAGTATTGTTGCTAATTTATTGAAAAAGTTTCAACAGATGGGAATGAACATGTCATTAAAGATTCATTTCCTGCAGTTTTTTTTCCTGAAAACTTAGGAAGTATGAGTAACGAACAGGGGGAACGTTTTCACTAATTGTTCTATCTTCAAGTAGCCATTTCTTCAAATCTTGTGGATATTTTTATATATTAATCTTAGTTTATTTATTTAAAATTTGAAGATGCCAAATTGCAAGCATTGTTCGAGGATTACGATATGCAAACTCAACATCAACAGATGACAGAGAGGTTAAATGTTGATCGGTGAGCCATTTGTAATCGTCTGCATGCTATGAGAAAGGTCCAGAAGGCAAGAAAAGCTAAGAAGAAGGCAACATTAGTGGAGACAGACAGGACACAGACAGACAAGGCGACAGACAGGAAAAAAAACGGTGTGCAAAGTTTTGTTTTCTCGACATGAAAGAAATACCTTTTTGCATCGGATCGTGACTGGAGATGAAAAAATATTTGGTGAACTCAAAACGCAGAAAATCATTGGTTGACTCAGGACGGTTATCAACATCGACCGCTAGACCGAATCATTTCTCAAACAAGGTGAAACAGTTAATGCCGTTCGCTACCCCCAACAAATCATCAGTTTGAACCATGCTTTAATTGAAAAGCGACCAGAATGGGATTTTGCAGTCCTACAAAGCCCAATCACACACAGCGAAAGTGGTCAGAGACATAATTTCTGCACTTGGTTGGGAACTCTTGCCTTACCCACCCTACTCACCAGACTTGGCCACTTCCGACTACCCCTTGTTTTGATCGATGTTTCACGCACTTTCCATGAAACACTTTAACAATTACGGAGATCTCAAAAAATAGCTTGATGTCTGTACCACTTTAAAAGATAATGTCTGAATGATTGTGGCGTGTTTATATATTTTTTCTTTATTTGGGTTTTTCGCTATGATCTAAAATTAAAAAAATATCAAAAATATCTGTTCTTATGTAAATAACGAATCACTGGGTAAAAACAAAAAACAAAATGGAGACAAATTTCTCAGTGATTCTTTTTTGTAATAAATTTGCCTAACGAACAAAATTTAAAAAATATAAAAATGTTCTAACAAAATATACAAATTTTTAACGTTAACGTTTCGGGAAGTATTCTCCTCCCGTTTTCAAAACGAATCTAAAAATAAAGTATATTAATTTCTATGAATTATGAAATGATAGAAAGGAAATATATTTTTTGTGTATGTCAATGATACTTACATTGACAAATAGTTTTTAATGACAGTGACATACTACCAAAAAAATATATATAGGTGAGGTTTACCGTGCGATTGTATTTATTGAAATTCTTAAATGTTTATAATTGTATTATTTAGAATCGGGAACCATATTGAATTTAAATCTATCGAAGGCATAGCAATAGATTTATTTTTATTTAAATTAATTATAGCGGTTTCTTTTAATCTTCTGAATTTTGTTACCGATTCTTTTCATACCGTTTTGGAGTTATTCCAATTGATTTTTAAGCAGTGATTCTTTATTTACATAAGAACAGATATTTTTGATATTTTTTCAGTTTTAGATCGTGGCAAAAAACCCAAATAAAGAAAAAAAATACACTTCAAAAGATGTACGACTTTTCTGGAAGGACATCCACAAATTGCCAGAGAGATGGAAAAACTATGTAGCTAACATACTTTGAATAAATCATTTTTTACCTTTCTCCCAAATTAAACGTGTATTTTTTAAGATATTAAGTATTCTTAAGTTTAGAAGAGTGTTTACGAAAATGGATGTTATTTTTATTCTTCTGTAATATAATATATATTTCTAATTTTAAAATAATTTATTCAATTACATATTGATTTTTAATAATTATGTGTTTCGCTGTTACTTCCAGTACAGTGAAATCACTGGCTAAGAAGTTATTATATGTAGCTTTTAAAACTATTAAATATATTCTCATGAACTCAACTTGTGAGGTATATCAATATCAACCACTATATTTGATAGTTAAACTGTCGTTGTTCATTCTGCTGACAGTTCTAACATATATCCTATGAGAAAACGCAAACAAAAGCGATATTGGTCGAACTAGTTCGAGGCGGCATTTCCTCAAAATCGGCTTGTTTGGTTAACTACGCTACTGTTGAGCGACGCGTATTGTCGTCGACAACTGGTGTTGACACATTGATAAAACTGGCTCGTATAAGATTTGTGCCACATCATTAATGGCCGTCTTGGAGGAACGGCTTGTCCGTTGCATTGCTACGACTATTGATTTTGAATTTATATTAGATTTAATCCGAAAGAGAACAGAGTAAGAACGAGAATAATTGATTGGATGAAAGGAGAAAGATAATTAAAAGTAAAATATTTGGAAACGGGTTTGTTTGAAGTAATTATTAACATTATTTTATTTAAGTCTAATGAATAGTTTTTTTCCATGAGCTTAAATGCCTGTGCGCATCCAGGGTTAGAGACCACGGCTCGCACATCACATCACGGCGCTGTGATTCACCTCAGCTTCCTGGACGGGTCAGAATAAACATATATACATATATATATATATATATATATATATATATATATATATATATATATATATATAATCCACAACTTCCAAATCCATTCCCAAAATAGAAATCCTATTGTCCACAGCAAATTTATTGAACCTGACCTGATGGTTTATTTTCAAGCCAAATGGTCAAATCCCCAGCCCTTTGAAGCTCTTGTACGTGTCTTTGCAGTTCCTCTGGGTCTTGTGAAAGAAGAACGATATCATCTGCGAATTCGAGATGATTTAAGTATGCACCATTAATTCTTATTCCATCTTGTTCCAAATCCAGATTACGGAACACTTCTTCCAGGCAGGCTCAGAAAAGAATAGGCGATATTGCGTCACCCTACTATACGCCCTGCTCTAGATTTATTCCAACCTCAAGATCGTCAAGATGGACTGTCGTTGTAACTTTATTATATATTGATCCTAGTAGATCTACATAAGCTTTCTCTACACCCTGATTAAGCAATGCATCCATTATGGCCCATTTTGAGATTGAATAAAATGCTTTTTCATAATCGATAAAAACCAAGTAGAGTGGCATAGTGTATTCGTTGTGTCTTTCTATGATCTGCTGCAAAACCTGGATGTGATCCACTGTACTGATATCATCTTGGTGAAAACTTCGAACACCACTGATAGAAGGGTTATTGGACGGTAGTTCTTTAAATCTTTCCGTGCTCCTTTCTTATGTAAAATAATCACTTCTGCATTTTTCCATAAGCTGGGTACTTCTTGTTGTTTGAGGCATTTTGAGTATAATTTTGCTAGTGTTTTATTCAAAGTCCGACCACCAGCTTTTAACATCTCCACATTTATACATCTCCACATCGTCCATTCTCCGTACTTCGGGTGTAAAGTACATGACCAGTTGGTTCTAATTTGATTAACTCTTCGCTCTTTCTTCGTGTTTCACAGAGCCGATTAATATTCCAATGTATGTTGTCAAGTTCGATTAATAGTTCTTGCTTTCGGGTCTTTCGTTTGTCCTTATATTAAGCGTAGTAATGTCAAAATTCCAATGACAGCCTGGTCTAACCCGGTGATCCTTAGCACCCTTTGACTTGGGGCAGGTCTTCCCGCTGCCATAGGTAGTTGCCCTTTGGCCTCCGGGGAATGAGGGCCGTGTTTGAAGTTGTACCGTCATGTTGAAGGCATGCAGGCAGATTTTGGATCATGTTAATCTGAGGCCTCTGCCTCGATCTGTTCATCAGGGGTGACCCTCCCAGGAACTTACGCTCCAAACGGTATAGCCCATCAAACCCCTTTACCACGTCAAGGTCTGATCCACTATCTAATATATATATATATATATATATATATATATATATATATATATATATATATATATATATATATATATATATATATATATATATATATATACAGATATTGTTACTGGAAGAATCAGAAGCACAATTGAAGATGTCTTTGGATGTGTGGAACAAAGTGCTTTCAAAAAATGGCCTAAAAATAAATGTGGATAAGATGAAGGTGATGGTGGTTTCAGAATGCTTGGAAAATTTGCTTCATATTTAATTGGACAATATAAAGTTAAGACAAGTTGATAAACTTAAATATCTTGGGATCACCTTGAAGCAGAAGGGAAATATAAATGTAAAAACACAACAAAGCAATGTAAAAACCCTGTTTCCTTTAGAAGGGTAACTTTAAAGACACCAACGTGAAGTTTATGGCTCGGTAATATTACCAATAGTGACTTACGATTGTCAATCATGGGTCTTGACTAAATAACAAAATGCAAAATTATAAGTGTTCGAGATGGTGGTGTTGAGAAGGATTGAAGGAGTAAGATAGAGGGATACACTGAGAAATACCAAGATAACAGAGAAATTGGGCGTCAGATTGAAAGCAATTGAAAAATTATATTATCGAGCTAATAGAAGACTATATTAAAAAATAAATCGATTTTCGATCAAAAAAACAATATTTCATTTAGAAAGAGTCCAACTTCCCACTCTACGCTCGTATAGTAACTCTATAAATCTATCATTACTGACACACTTAAAAATAAAACTTTAGAAGTATAAGGCGTTTAAACGGCACGATAAAAAGTCAATTTCAAATTAACGATTAGTTCAACAACTGAAGTAATTTAAAACTGATTGAAGAATAATGTTGCATGGATCAGACAACAAAAAGACAATTGAGAACAAAAATACTTAGTCATTGACGCTTTGTATTCGAAACATTTATCATTGAAGGCGTTCGATTTTACCTTTACTTACTCCTTCAATAACGTTATCAAAACGTGTAAAATATTGAAATATGTGTATACGATAATCTATGACCAGTAAGTTTGCAAGTAACGGGTGAGGCCCTGTATTACGCTACCATTTCAATTATTTATAACTTTTGAAAGAAACAAGATATACATTTTTTTTATTATGTTTATTTCCACTTTAAATTTTGTGTTCTCATTTTTGACTCATCTTTGAGTAAAAAATTATGCCAATAAAATGTTAACTATTAGCAGCATAGTAACTATATGCTATTTTTAACACAATTTCCATAACTGTTTTCTGGTGTTAATGCAGCGATTTCAACACGGATGTTATTCTTGAGTTGGTTCTATGGTTTGAGACTTGTTTATGTAAACCTTTTCCTTTAAAAATCTCCATAAAAATTATCCGTAGCGTCAACTCAATTTTATATGATGATATTACAGTATTCTAATCGTTTATAGGCAACATATTTTGAACAATATGAATGTCATGGGGAGATTTGTAAAATTTACTTCGTAAGTTTCAGCGTAAACTGCGCAGAGACATTTCCAATTGTGTATCACGTCGTTTTTGAAAACTCTTTTCCACATTTGCAATATTTTCAGAGCTTTGCACTGTTCTTGGGCCTCTGATGTGGAGCCTATATATACATTTACGTTGAGTTGCAATAATTAATGATTGCAATTATTAACAAGAACTACAGCTTCGCCATTTTGTTAATCAGCCGAGGAGTGCGCACGTCCAGTATGGTATAACTCTAGCGTCCAGTATGGTTACCACTCAACGAATCCTGTCGTACCATCACTGGCTGCCTGAGACCAATATCGAATTATCATTCGGTTTTAGTGTTATTCGTTTATCAACTATACTGCCTTGCATCCGGCCTTCCCTAGCATCAGACGCGAATTGGCAGCCAGGAGGTTAAAATCTTAATCGTCTTCATCTACGAGCTATTTTCTATCCCGACATAAGCCTGCCCGTTGCTGAATCAGATCGAGAAAGAGTTTCCTGCACATAACAGAGAATCTTAGTAACACACAGCAGCAAACTAGATTATTAGAAACATGACAGTGGAAACGCCTATCTTCCATATTGGTTTATACCGAGGGGAAAACTTTCCACAGAACACATATAAATAGGTTCCAACTACCCGAGTTCCAAAAGTAATTTATACAGCTGGGGGTTTCAGACGAATCGATTACGTATGACTGTGGACATGATCAGACTGCTACCCATCTCATGCAATGCAAGATATTCCCAAACTCCTGCACCGTCGAGGAGCTTCTGGTCTAAAACTTGTTACTTCTTATGTTTGTGTTGCTTTTATATTATCTCTTATACAATTTTATCTTTACAAATTTGTTCTCTTTATATGGTTTTGATGTTTCTGATACGATTAAGTAAATAAATAAATAAATAAATAAATAAATAAATAAATAAATAAATAAATAAATAAATAAATAAATAAATAAATAAATAAATAAATAAATAAATAAATAAATAAATAAATAAATAAATAAATACATAAATACATAAATACATAAATACATAAATACATAAATACATAAATACAAAAATGCATAAATAAATAAATAAATAAATAAATAAATAAATAAATAAATAAATAAATATGATCACATACATATATCATATAACGTGCAGTTTTTTTTAAGATATTACAGTTTCATAAACATCACACCCAACAAAAATGATCTAACATTCGGTAGGGTGGTATGAATTTTTCAATCTCCCATAAATAAATCATCTGAATTCGATCAGTCGGTTTCATCCGTGCAACTGTTGTCGTATAGAAAGTTGAAAACGTAGCATATTGGAAAGTTTTTCATCGTGAGAGCGGTGTTTGAACACATATTATTTGAATGCCATTTTGATATTTATGAGACGAGATTTTGGGGATAAGAGTTCAAAAATAAATCAGAAAACTCGTATTATTATTGTATCATTCGTAATGTAATTTCGTTCGATATACAGACGCCCAAAAGAAAGCTCCTCATTTGAAATTAAAATAGTTTAATTTTATTTTCACATTCTTTTTCGTTTTTATTTCAGAATAAGTTGGAAACGAAGAATCTTTGAAATCAACAAGGTATATAAATAAATAAATTAATTAAAAAATGAATAAATAAAAAGTAAATAAGTAAATAAATAAATACATTAATAAATTAATAAATTAATAAATTAATAAATTAATAAATAAATAAGTAAATAAGTAAATAAATAAATTAAAAAATAAATATATAAATATGATAACATACATATATCATATATCGTGCAGTTTTTTTTTAAGATATTACAGTTTCATAAACATCACACCCAACAAAAATGACCTAAAATTCGGTAGGGTGGTATGAATTTTTCAATCTCCCATAAATAAACCATCTGAATTCGATCAGTCGGTTTCATCCGTGCAACTGTTTTCGTATAGAAAGTTGAAAACGTAGCATATTGGAAATTTTTTCACCGTGAGAGAGTTGTTTGAACACATATTATTTGAATGCCATTTTGATATTTATGAGATGAGATTTTGAGGATAAGAGTTCAAAAATAAATCAGAAAGCTCGTATTATTATTGCATCATTCGTAATGTAATTTCGTTCGATATACAGACGCCCAAAAGAAAAGAAAAAAATTTGAAATTAAAATAATTTTATTTTATTTTCACATTCTTTTTCGTTTTTATTTCAGAATAAGCTGGAAGCGAAGAATTTTTGAAATCAACACTGCATTTACTTGTAGAGTAGATATAAATTGCTACATTTTATGATACTTCGAAATCAGCAGAAACATTACTTCAATTTAGAGTAGGTTTGGACAAATTTTTAACGTTAACGATACTTTTTCCAAGCTCAAAATACTCAAATTGGAAGATAATTTTGGAGACTGGATCTGTGGATGATAATAAAAGACGACACGAACAGTACCAGTTGTGGTAATCATAATTCTTAACCATAATTCTATCATGGTACCATAATTCTTAATGCTTTTTTAAAAATAATACATTTAATTTGAGACAAAGTTAAAATATGGTTTATTCAAATTATGCGTCATCCCTAGCGGCTCATTTTTCCATTTCTCTGGCTATTTGTGGATGATTTCCAGAATGTTCGATATCTTCGTAATTGCTGAAGTGTTTCATGGAAAGTGAAAGTGTTTCACGGAAATTGAAGTGTTTCAAAGAAAGACATCGATGAAAACAAACGTTAGTCGGAAGGGGGACGTTGTCGTGCTGCAAAATCACTTTTCCGCGTCTTATAGTCCATTCTGGTTTTTTTTTCGATCAATGCATTGTTCAAATTGATTATTTCATCTGCTTTCAGAAGCTCATGGTACACGACACCCTTCTGATCCCACCAAATGCACAGCATGGTCTTTTTTTTTTAAGTGATTCGGTCTTGCGTTCGATGTTTATGGTTAATCCATAATTTTCTGCATTTTGGGTTCTTAAAATATATCCATTTCTCGTCTCCAGTCACGTTCCGATGCAGAAAGTTTCATTAAATTCAAAAATATTTACCACTAAACACCAAATCACTTTTTTTTTAATTTCTCGACGCAAGTTTCGCTATGTTAACATAATCAGGACATGATTTAATCTAATACTAAAACTAAACTATTCCAACTTTTTATTTTGATCTACTTTAACCTTTGGATTACCCATGACTTGTTTTAATTTATTATATTGTTTGTACACAATCTTAATGTCCACTTTTTTTCAAAATCTTGTCTAGTCCTCGTATTAACTGGGCATCAAACGTGTTAACGCGTATCGAGAAATTAAATAAAATTATTTAGTGTTTAGTGATAAATCTTTTCGGGTTTAATGGTTTACACTGAAGGTTCTAATAGAACAATTGATAATTGAACATAGAAAAAAAACGACTAAAACTAAATTTAACGTTTAATAGTTCTACTATTTCCCTTAAAAACTTCTGCTATTTCACGTAATATGTGATAGTTTGAAACATATGTCTATCCTATGAATAGAAAGCTAATAAATATTATGGGAAATGTCCTTGTAAACCTATTTTAAAGCCAATAAATGTCTTGGTCGTCAGAGTCAACTTTCAAGTGACCCGCATGTCGGAGGCCTTATGAATCATTCAATTACCCATAAATAAACCATTTAAAATCGATCAATTTCCTTCACCCGTTCAACAATTTTCACATGAAAAGTTTATTTGGAAATGTAGCGTAAAGTTTTTCATTGTGGAGGTGCCGTTTGAACACATAATATTTGGATGCTATTTGTGCTTTATGGTAGGTGGGGTTCTAGTAGTAGAATTAAAGAATTGTTAAATATATTACTATAATTATTTAAAGTAATTTATCCATATATACATACATATATATATATATATATATATATATATATATATATATATATATATATATATATATATATATATATATATATATATATATATATATATATATATATATATATATTATTATTATTATTATTATTATTATTCACGTATGGGCCCTGGTGGACCACGCGAAGTACAATTAGAGGCGTTTGTTGTTAGCCTTCCTTTGCGCCCATACTAATTTCATTCTTTCGCTATGAGCTTTTTTCCTTTCGTCAGACCAAGTTGTTCCAGTCTTCCTACATTTTTCTCTCTGGCCAACCTTCCAAACGTTAACCTTGTGCCTGAAACAGCCTCTATCCTGAATTTTACTTTGTGTAATATTTGCTGATCTTAGGTCCTCTTTAATTGCCGCAATCCATTTAATTATTTCTACTTTAGCTCTACTCCTATTTTCATAAAATTCGACTATTTGTCTAGTTAGCCTACTCGGATTCATCCGTTTTATGTGTCCGTAAAACTTAAGTCTTCTTTTTCTCATATCGCTATGTATATCTGTGTATTGTTGTGCTATTTATTTGTTTGGGGCCTAGGATTTTTCGTATGATTTTTCTTTCCTTCTTTTCAATGTCCTCGATGTCCCTCTTTCTATTCAAAATGAGCGTTTCTGCAGCATATAGACATTCTGGCTTAATAACCGTGTTGTAATGTCTCAGTTTTGTGTTTTTAGATAGGCATTTTTTGTTGTAAATATTTTGTGTAAGTCTCAATGCCGTTTCCATTTTTTGACATCTACCCTTATTGGCCGCTTTTCCAACCCATTTTCCATGATTATTTCACCCAAATATTTGAATTAAGAGACTCGTTACCATACTGATGTTACCATATTTTGTTTTTAGAAATGGTGTTCTTAGTCTGTTGCAGGTCATGTACTGTGTCTCTTCAAAGGAAATTTGGAGTCCTACCTTTTCTGCTGATTCTTTTAGGATTTCAATCTGTTTCTGTGCCGTTAATACATCTTGAGCTAAAATCGCTAGATCATCAGCAAATGCCAGACAATCAATTTTGATGTTGGTTCACCCTAGTTTAATGGGCTGGTCAATATTCAGGGCCGACTTTTTTTCACGCCACTCCTGTATTACTTTCTCTAGAACACAGTTAAATAAGAGTGGCGAGAGTCCATCCCCTTGTCTCACACCAGTTTTAATTTCGAAGGGCTCTGAGATGTCACCCATGAATTTACCTTTTGACCTCGTGTTAGTTAACGTTGCTTTAATAATTGCCAGCGTTTTCAGATCTAGTCCTTGTTCTTTCAAGATTCGGAATAAAGATTCGCGGTCAATAGAATCATATGCTTCTTTGAAATCCACAAATATACAGACGAGATTTTTATTGTACAGTTTTTGATGTCTTAGAATCAACTTTAGATTCAGGATCTGTTCAGGGCAGGATCTGCCCGGTCGAAAACCTGCTTGATATTCACCAATGTTCGGTTCTAACTGTCCCTGTGCTCTGTCTAGTAGACATTGAGATAGAATGTTGTAACAAACTGGGAGAAGAGATATTCCTCTATAGTTGTTTATATCCGTTCTATCTCCTTTCTTAAGTAGTGGATGGATTAGAGCATCTTTCCAGTCTTCCGGAATCCGTTCGGTTCGCCAAACTTCTTGTAGAATTTTGCTTATTTCCTTGATTGTACCTGGAGCAGCGGATTTCAAAAGTTCAGCAGTGATTACATCTTCACCAGAAGCTTTGTTATTTTTAAGCCGCTTGATTTGCCTAATTATTTCCTTTTCATTCGGTGGTAATGAATCTGGGTTTGTTTGTTTAGGGTTTAGTGTTGCTGATTTGTTTAAGGGCTCAGGACAGTTTAGTATTTGTTCAAAATATTTCGCAAGTTCTTTGCAATTGTCATGGTTATTTAGAGCTAATTGTCCGTTTTCCTTTTGAAAGCATAGGCTCTGCGGTTGATAGCCTGTTAATTTAGTTTTAAATGTTTTGTAAAAGTTTCGGGTGTTATTTTTTTGGAAATCTTTTTCTATTTCATTAAGTTGATTGTTTTCATATTTTCTTTTAGTTTGTCTAATTAGCTTCGATGTTTCTCTTTTCTTACTTCCAAAAAGATGTTATAGTTTATTGCTGTTTTTTGACTGTTCCAATCTTTGAATGCTTTACTTCGGCTTAATACTGCTTGCTCGCAAACTTCATCCCACCACGGATGTTTTCTACGTTTTTGTAGGAGGGACCAACTTTAAGGCTGTTTTAATAATTTTTTGTTTTAATTGTTGCTAGTTCTGTGCAGGTTGTTTATCAAGCTCTTCTGTTAGGGCTGGTTTTATTTTCGTTGGGTCAAACTTTGGTATTAGCAGCCTCTTTTGAATAAGTTTTCGAGGTTTTAAGCTAAGTTTGATTCTAGTCAAGTAGTGATCCGTGTCTATATATGCTCCTTTCCTGAGTTGAACATTCAAAATCTTTTTATAATTGGGGTACGAAATGGCAACATGGTCAATTTGAAATTCACCCATGTACGTGTTTGGACACCTCCAGGTCTTTTGTTTTGTTATTTTCTTCTTAAAATGGGTTGACATTTTTTTTAGATTAAACTGCGAACATAGTCCAACCAATCTTCTACCATTATGGTTAGTCCATTTATGAGCGGGAAAACTGCCGACTGTTTTGCTCTACTTTTTTTCTTTCCCTAGTTGGGCGTTGAAATCATCCAATAGGATTTTTACATGGTTAGAGGGAATTTTAGAGATAGTCTTTTCCAGAATTTCCCAGGACTTTTTCAGGATTAGATTTATTTTCTTCGTTGTATATATATATATATATATATATATATATATATATATATATATATATATATATATACATTCAGGGAAGCAATGGTTGCACGTCATCAATCTAGAAAAATCTATTGCCAATTTAAATCCATAAGAAAGAAAAAATCATTTAAAGTTCAAAGCACTCTCTTTCCTTCTTCCTCTAATCCTATTAGAATAGGATAAAAATACGGTGAGCCGACGGATTACATTTTGTGAATTCGCTGTCAAGATAACCTTTAGGTTTGTGGTTCTGGATAGTGTTGCCGACCTTACACAAGTTTTCCATAGAATCTGTCATTTTCATGTTCTGATCTTTTTTGAGCTGTGCCTTCAAACGTTTCTGAATTATTTTTAATGTATTCTTTGCTATTTTAGTTATTTTTTGGTTTAGTTTCTGTTTTTGAGTTCTGTAGTAAAAAATCTGCCATTATAATTACAAAAAAATGCCAAAACCGTTAAGCGGTCAGTGTAAGCAGCGTGTCTCGTCACTTATCAGTTATTTTGAACAGGAACGAGATAATGAGGGTCCTCTTTTGCCATTAAACACTGTAAGAGAGATATGTATTAACTTAGTAGGTCTCATAAATAATTTGAGTTTTTTTAGCTAGTTTCATCTGCACTAAATATTAGTATTGGTACAACTAGTGCAATTTCAAAAAAGTTGAAGAAAATGAAATGATAAAATCACCGAAAATAAAGCGTCAACATCCAAAACGAGTAACTAATCTAAATCATCTTAATATGGGCTCAATTCGCAATCAAATTTATGAAATTTATGAGAAAAGTGAGTAGATTTACATGGTAATATTGTATTTTTATCAAATTTTATTGAACTATTTCAGAACAAATAGTTAATCTTGACACTATTCATGAAAAACTATATAACATGCAGCTCTTTGATGGATGTAAAATTACGCTTCATACACACCTCTTTGATGGATGAAAAATTTTGCTTCATACACTTCTAAAAGAAATTGGTTTCAAATGGAGTAAAGATAATCCACGATAGAGATAAGATGATTCTGATAAAACTTCCAGATATTGCTTTTAAATGAATCCAATTTTTGAAGATGTATCAAAATATCAAAGACAAATCTCTGTTTGATTTTGTCTATTTGTATGAAACATGGATATTTTAAAATGGTACCTTGAGTTACTCATGGCAAGATGATAACAAGAGCAGTGTAAAGACTATAAACGTTGATGGAAAAACGTGACTTATTAATTGTGACCACATTAAAGCCATGTTGCCATAAATAATTGTTTTAAGACGTGTCAATAATAACATGTCATTACAGATACACTGCTCTTCATGCTGGGAACAAGAATAGTTTTATTCCAGAGGCCAAAATAGTATTTTCTTCTAAAACAAAAGGCGATTATCATGAAAACATTAATAAAGAACTTTCTGTTTTGGTTTGAAAATCAGTTGTTGAAAATCAGTTATTGTCGTGGATAATGCACCATATCACAGTACACTGATGGATAAACATCCAACTAGTACATGGACAAAACCAAAAATTGCAGAATGGCTGACGGAACATAATCTTCCTTTTGAAAACACTATGTAGAAAAGCGAACTGCTGCAAAAGGTTATTCGGTAAGCAGTAATTAAAGGGACAGGTTTGTGTTTCATAATGTTTTTTTCAGGAACAAGCCTAAAAAAGAGATAGGCTGAAGAGTATGGCCACAAAGTATTACGTCTTCCCCCTAATCATTGCATATTCAATCCTATAGAATTGATATGTGGGGTGGCCAAAAATTATTAAATCGTTATATAGGTCGAGTTGGAAGAACGATTGATAACTGTTTGGATATGTGGAAAGAAGCTTTGCCAACAGTTACACCACAGATCTGGATGAACAGCATCAGACATACAGAAGAAGAGATTCAAAGATGGTAGAATCGTGAAAGAGTATTTGATAGACTAGAACTTAATTCTTTAATAATTTACTTGAACAGAGATTCAGATGCTGAATGTTATTTTAGTGACACTGAATAATTAAACTCTGTGTGAACTAAATGAAAAGCCCCTATGTTGACAAGTAAAAGTTTCGAAACACATTTTTGATTAAAATTTTTAAAGAAAAAACTTTTCGTGTTACTTTTTCATTTACAGTTTTATCGATCATACAAATGCCAAAGTCTGGGTATTTTGGTGTTGATGTGGCAATATTGTAACGTGAGTGCGTCATAGATTTTGATGACGTGCTATCATTATTTCCCTGAATGAGCTGTATATATATAGATATAGGGTTGTGCAAAATAAGTTATAGTCATAACTTCTTTTGGTTCTTTGTAGTTTTTAATTTTTAATTTTACAAATAAAAGTCACAGAATACAAGTATGGAGAGGTGAACACAATTGTTCAGCGATTTAGAAGAATAGTCACCTTGTTTTTTTAAACTAATTGGTCAATAATTATAATGTCAATAATTCTTAAATGGTGATGTAAGATATCCACCTCGCTCACTGGATCTGGCCGTCCCAGAGTTTTTCCAATCGGACTATCTCAAGGACAGATTATACCCCAACAATCCTCTAACTATCGAGGCCCTAAAGGACAATATATCCGCAATACACACACACACACACACACACACACACACACCCACACACGCACACACGCACACACACACACACGCACACACGCACACACGCACACACGCACACACAAACACACGCGCACACGCGCACACCCGCGCACTCGCGCACACACCCACACACACGCGCACACACCCACACACACCCACAGACATCCATAACAACATAACATAACCACTATATCTCCTGAAATGCTGCAAAGAGTCTTTGAAAAAGCTGGGAGAAGAGCACATGCTTGCGAGTACTAGAAGTTCATTCTTAAATGGTGATGTAAGATATCCACCTCGCTCACTGGATCTGGCCGTCCCAGAGTTTTTCCAGTCGGACTATCACACACACACACACACACACACATAGACACAACATATCCATAACAACATAACATAACCACAATATCTCCTGAAATGCTGCAAAGAGTCTTTGAAAGAGCTGTGAGAACAGCACATGCTTGCGAGTACTAGAAGTTCATTCGGTTGATATGAGTTTTCATGTGTAATAAAAAAATATCTAGAATAAAACTTTGTTATTATGTTTTGTTCAATTTTTACAGAACGAATAAACTAGGAACATTATTTGCATCACCCTGTATATATACTGTATATACAACTTTGGGAACAAGGAGAAGTCAAAAGGGATTAAATATGGTGAATACGGTGGATGGTTGAACACTCAAACTTGGTTTAGGTCAAAAATTGATGCGACTTGGCGTTTTATCGTGCAACACACTTCAGCTATCTGGATCGCGATATTTTGGACGAATGCGACGAATTCTATGGATCAATAGTTTTAGGATTTCTTAGTACTGCCCAGTGACAGGTTGACCAGTTGAAACGAACTCTTTGTGAATGATGCCTTTGCTATCGAAGAAAACAATGAATACTATCCTGATTTTTGAAGGAGTTTTTCGTGTTTTTTGTATGTATTGAGTTTTAGTCTTCCATTCCGCACTTTGGAGCTTAATGTCTGGATCGAATTGAAAGCACCATATTTCATCCCCCTTAACAATTGATTTTAGGAAGTTTTGATCATTTCTGGCGGCTGCAACGACCTCTCTGGAATGATTGACTCGAAGCGTTTGCTGCTCCTCCGTTAACGTGTGTAGAACAAAATTTGCTCACGCCATTGTTTTACCAAAATCCCTGTAAATAATGAGTCGAATCATTTCTTTGCCGATATTCAAAGTCTCTTCCATCATTTTTAGTGAAGCATTGCGATTATTTGCTACAGAATCGCAAACTTTACGATCACCTTGGGAGTGCAAGCTGAAATTGGTCTCCCGTTACGTTTGTCATCCTCTAGAGATACTCTGCCATCCAAAAAACGTTTATACCACAGAAAAAATATTTGTTCTGCTTAAACAATCATCGCCATGCACTTGCTGCATCAACCGGAATGTTCCCGACGCAGTTTTACTGAGTTCCTTACATAAACATTTTTGACTCTAAGCAAGACGTCATAACATCGAGAAATGTCAGTCAACAGTCTCATTATATTTAATCACCTTCCAATGTCGTTAAAGTGTTGATAAAAATCGCAACATTAATGCTATAAAATATATTTTTCATAATGTTGGTTTTTTTTGTTTCCAATATTTATTCTCCAATATTTTCAAGCGAAATCCTCAAAAACTTTTCGTTCCCTTCGCGAGATGAATTTTAAAACATTTCAATAAGTCCTGATTATGAACGAATTTATACAAAACGGTTTTTAATATAAAATTGCGATCATTTTGCAATTTTTCGCTCGGCGTCATATTGAAGCATCGGACCTTCGCAAAATGATTAATCTGCCCCTCATATTGGAACGGCTCCACGTGACGGTATGAGCAAGTCTGCCCGCAGTCGAAGGAATTCCATTTTTTCCCCCAGTTCCTCGGCGACGATGCCCTTTTGTTAAGCTTGAGATATTTTCATCTGGCCAGGTTAGATATCGAAAATATTAACCGTACTATTTGGTTAAAATTTGCTTTTAAAATTACTTTTTTTTTAGCATTTTGTAAAAGACTTTTGATGAATATTTTGCTATAAACAACTATAACAACTAACAACAATAACTATAACAACATTATCAGAAAATAAAACCTGTAAGATTATTGAATTGTTTTATAGCTAACATATCGGTCAATAAGTCCCCGGTCTGACAAATAAAACACATTTTTTTGCAAATTCCGATTTTTTTTTCATTATCTATCTTCTATTAATGCATTCATTGAAAAGCAATACAATCACTCCAAGGCTTTTCTAACATTTCTGCACCTTTTTTTTATAGAACGCTTTATTTTTGCTTTCAAAATATTCTTCAGTTTCGGCAATTACCAACTTCATTGGAGCGAAATTTCAGGAAACAAACAGCACTTTTTTGTTAACTTGAAGTTTTTTTGCAGCGTAATGCTAAGTAATATTCGCTATTAATGGTTTTACCTGTCCCGAGATAATCGATAAACAATATCCCATGCGCATCCCTTTCACCGGCTATTGTCCACTTAGTTGACTGCCTTGTTTCATCCGTCAAAGATTGCTCAGAATCATCAATACGTTGTTGTTTTTGGTCCGCTGTGGGTAAACGGGGTACCTATATCAATATTAATTTTCGCATTCCCAAATGTTCATACAAACTGGTGCAAACATTTCCTTTCGATTTGTTCATGATATCAACGATCTCCTGTAGCTTTACTTTACGGTTTTGCGAAATAGTTTTGTGAATTTTTCTGATGTTGTCTAGTGTAACTACCTTATTTGTACGTCCAGAACGATTAGCATCATCGGCGTTTGTAAGGCCACGTTTGAATTGACCATACTAATCAATTATGGTTTATTTTCCTGGGACAGAGTCCGAGTAATGTTTATCAAGCCATTGTTTCGCTTCAACGCTATTTTTCTTCATCAAAAAAAAAAAATGGCATTTGAAGGTTGGTACAATCGACTACTGGTAAAGATTTTTCTATATGTGACATTTATATGACATCTATATGTCAGACGAGGAACTTATTGAGTGATGTGTTATATTGGACCAATGCACACCTTGGATAGACTCCAAAGAAAAATGATTGCCACCAAATAAATAAAATAAAAGCCTTTATTTATTTTCAGTGTTTTCCCTATTTGAAATTGTAATTTCTTATTTCTGGTTTAATATATTTTCAGCTTTACTTTAAAAAGCCAAAAATTCAAAAGTTTTGAGAATGTTGCAGTATTTATCTGCAAAATAAACATAGATCTACTTTGAAAATGAAAAAAGAAAACAGTAGTTCAACTCATCGTCAATCTCGGCCATTGGTTATTATTAGAAATGCTCCTTGATACCGAGATTTTTAGAGATTGGATCTGTAGGTCATGCTAGAAAACAGGAAGTATAAATTATGTAGACCTACGACAGGCCAGTAGCCTACCAACGGATGCAATTTATATTATAAACATATTTTGAAAAATTAGTAAATAAGAATAAATAGGTCTTTAGCAGTTATGCTCATTAGTATTCACTTTAGATGCACGCTGGGGATTGATGAAAATATAGCATATTGCAAAATAAAGAGACAAAAAACAGAAAATAAAACAAATAGTGCACACAAAACACCCAGGCGAACTAAACATCAATATCTAGGTTTCCAATCCATTCCATCGCTGCAACGTCGGCCCTCTTGAAATCGTTCCAGGTGTTTTGATAAGATCGTAGGGGGCACTCTACATTAATATATGTCTGATGGATTGTTTCAGTGCACCACAGTCACAACTCGGAGACTCCGCTACCCCAGTTATACCCATCATTTATGGTGTGTATAACTGGGGGTGTGCTGACTCACACCATTTATAGTGTGAGTCAGCACATCGACCCCCATCTAGTGCGGATTCTATTTATTCTGCAGCTGAGAAAACCAGCACGAAAAATGATGAACGCAAAGTTTCCATTGAAGCTCCCCAGGTTGTTGCATACAGTTTTTGGATGATATTGTTTCTAGTTTTTATCTTATGATGTTTTTATACGATAGAGTATGATTGAGCGTGATTCCAAGATATTTGGGGTAATGGTTATGATGGAGGATATTACTTCAGTCTTACTAACACTGGGCTTTAGTCTCTATTTTTTAAAGTAAGAGTTAAAGGCAGCTAGTCCTCTGTGTTCTCTCCGTTTGATCAAGCTCTTTCGATCTACAAGCAAGAGCGATATCGTCTGCGTAGAAGAATTTTTAAATTAGTATTTGGAAGGTTAGAAATATAAAGACTAAAGAGGAGTTTGTTGTACTTGTTGTACTTTTACTTTCACACAACCACACCTGAAAGTATGTGTTGTTTATTATGATATTAATAGGAGCTGCATTTGTTCGGCACTCAATCACTTTCAGGAGGTTACACATCATCCCCTCCCTCCAGACGGCATCGTATGCTGCCGTTAGGTCGATGAAGGCCACATATGTCTTAAGTTTCTCTTGGAAACCGGCCTCTATAAAAGTTGTTAAAGCTAGCACCTGGTGGCAGAAACTTCGATGAGGTCTGAATCCCGCTTGCACAACTGAAATTTGTCCCAGAATAGAGCCAATAATTCTGTTATAAATAAGTCTCTCCAACAGTTTATATGAGCAGTTGAGCAGGGTCTAATATTTTGGGGGTAACCTGGTGATATACCGGGTTTCAGAATACCTACAATTTTTGTTTTCTTCTGTTTATAAGGAAGTGTCCCCATCCTCAACATGGTGGAGACTAGGCGAGTCAACCAGCCTTTTTCCCAAGGTGGACAAAAGATTCTGGATGTATGTTATGAAACCCAGGTGCTTTACCAATTTTTATCTGTTTCAGAGCAACTTCCAATTCATCTAGAGTAAAAGGTGAGAAAAAATTCGATTCGTTTGGAGAGTTTTTAAATTTGTTAATTCTTTCTTGATTCTGAAAGTATGCAGTTTATTGCTGGATGATCTGGAAATTTCTTCTGGTTAGCAATATGATTTGTTGAAACACCAGGCTTCTGAGCAGACTTACCATAGGATCCACTCAGTTTACATAGCACGGACCAAGCCTTTCTACTTGAATGTTTGAAATTTGTTTTCCGTCCTCTCATCGCGCTTTCCTTAAAGCATCAAGTCTGTGAAGAAGCTCATCTGCAATATCGTTGTCACCACTTCTGTTATATTCTTCACATAGTTGTTCGCATTGCTCATTTCACACTGGCACATATTCTTTTCTGTATCCACGAGGGTCATGTTTATTAGCAGATGCAAGAACAGCTCCTGCAAAACGACCGTACTTCCGAGTATCTGTTCAATGACCACCTCTTGAAGCTTCACAGACGTCCGTTTTTGTCAAAATTTTGGATGCCATTTTGACATAACCGTGGCTCTATCTTACCAATAACTCGAATTTTATTCTTTAGTTCAGAAATCGATTGTATATTGTTCTTATAGACCTGGCTTTTCAGTTAACTCCAAAGAAAATAGTCCAACGGTGTCAAATCACATGACCTTCTCATCCAGGTAAATTTATCTCATAATAAATCAATTGTTTCATTAGCAGAGTGAGGTGTAGCGCCTCACCTATCCTGCGAGTAACGTGAAACACTTTCACGTACCAAATCAATATGCTCTTGTGAACGACCACTACAACTAAATATTGTTCTTCTTTTATTTTCCATCCAACCAATTTCTTCAAATTTTTGAACAATTCGATTGATAGTGCTTTGAGATGTACGGTTATGCAAACCGTAAATATCACGTAATTTTTTAAAAACTTTTTTCACTGAACGCCCATTTTCATAAAGTAATTTTAACTCGCTGTTGTCTATGACTCTATTTTAATAAATATCATACATTACACTTCGGAAATGAGACTAGACTTAGACACATTTACAACGCTATTTCTGTTTTATTCAACAATTAAAAAGAAACCGCACAATTTGAAAGATTTTTATAAATTTGCGAGTTATAGAAAATCTGTTGTTGATACAAACATTATATTTACAGATTTCTTTTCAGCATATCAGCCATACATACCCAAAAGTTTCCATGTCACAAATATATTAAAGGAATTGTATTGGCACTTCTGTATCTACCATATTGTCCCGATTATATTAGCCTGTATCATATTTCTTTACGAATCCGACACGAAAAGTTTTTTGTTTCTAAAATCACAAAATATAATGATTTAAAAAAATAAATATCGTCGCAAGCAATAGTAAAATAATTTAGTTTTTAATTGAACCCTTCAGTTTCTTTGTAATACCAGTTGAAAATGTCGGAACAAAAGAAAATGATCAGCAGGTAAAATATCTTACGGAAGAAAAAGGGAACAATTTATATCCATTAAATCTGCTATTACTCTAAATCAGAAAATCTACAGTTCCCCGTTTTAGTAGTATTAAAACTATTCTGGTAATAGCTGGCTGTTAAATACCGTTAAAAAGTATATTAGATAACTTCAAAGTTAAATTAGTTTCTCAGTAATTTGCGAAACCATTAAAACTACATTGTCTAATGCAAATTTTCTGGCTACTATACACGTTGAATAATTATGTGTTCGTTTTAATTGCAGGTAGGAGTTTATCTCATGGGTTATCACCGTTGAGATGACATCAAGATTATAAATAAATTTGACAGGGATGACAAGTGTCATTGATACAACATAAATATATTCTGAGGTCTCTTTTTTACATTGATAAAGTTTGTCACCTTCGTAGTCTAGTGTAGAAATGTTTTACTTTATACCTTTCCTTAAAGAATATCATCTTTAGATCAAAAATATATCAATTTTTCTATTGGAACCTTCGGTGTGAAGCACTACACTCAAAAAGATTTACCACTAAACACCGGGTCACTTTTTAAAGTTCTCGACGCACGTTTCGCTAACCGTGTTAGCATCATCAGGACATGATTGAATCTAATTCTAAAATTAAACTATGTTCTATTTATATGTGAACCCTAATTGTTAACCTACTACCTAGGAAGCGTACCACCTACCTAATGATGCGTGTAAAAAAAGGATACAAGAAAAAAGAAAAAAAAAAGAAAAATTGGAAGAAAAAAAGCCTTACATTAATAATTGAAAGAGTTGACTGAACGGAATAGTTCCTTTATCCCGGTTCATGATTTTCATGAATTTTTCTATTCGAATACTTTCATTTGCATATAAAGCCCTATTGTTATTTACACTTTTAACCAGTCTTAAATTACTAATGTCTATATTGTGGTTGCACAATCTTGACATCTAATTTCGTAAATTCCTGACTTTTCATGTTGATCTACTTTATCCTTTGGATTACTCAGGACTTTTTTAATTTATTAAATGGTTTGTACACAACCTTACAGTCCCCTATTTTTCAAAAATTGGTCTAGCCCTCGTGTTAATTGGGCATCAATCGGTATTACCACGAACTTATTTTTGTTCTGATCCTTTAGAAAAGCCGAAGATTGTCACTAATTTTCTAAACCACGGGCGTAGCCAGGATTTAGTTTGGCGGGGGGGGGGGGGGGGGGGGGGTTAGTTTGAAGTAAATAAAACAACAAAAATATACTTACATGAGATTTAATATCTATATATTTATCGGAAAAATTTCAACATATTTATAAAGTTCTTAACTTTAAATGAAATGGTTAAAATAATTTCGTTCCTCTGCGCTAAATCTAAAACCATTAAAGAAGAAATCTTCGGCTTTTTCTTTTAAATATATCCACTACTTCATCTGCATGAATTTCTGTTCCATAGTGAATGTTCATGAGAGCCAAACCATTAAGTCTGTTTTCACTTGTAGTATTTCGTAAATAGTTTTTCAGTTTCTTTAGGCTCGAGAAAGACCTTTCTGGGGTAGTAGTGCATATAGGAATGGTAGCCAAGATTTGTAGTAATGTGTAAATATTAGGATTAAAGGTTTTTATCGCATATATCTAGGCATTCAAAACTAGATTTCGGGGTAGGCGAGATACTTGTCATCACTGTTTCCATACTTCAAGTTCTGATTTAACCACTGTTATGTTACTTTCGGGAAGCAGTGACGAGTACATGGAAATTGTTTCTTCAATTTCAGAACTGGCAGTAAAATTTGAAGGTAGCACACCAGATAATGCTGATACTACTTTACGATGTCTGGTAAACCTTTCAACCAATTGTTGAATTGTATGATCAAGAAATGGACTGAACAAATTAATTTTGTAATACGTGCATACGTCCAATGCAGGAATGTTCGGTCTATTTAATTGTCTTCCGACGACGCGTGGCATTCGCAGTATACCACCATTTTCTTCCAGTAAAACCTTTGCGTCTTCATAGAGATGAAGATATTCGACGTCAGTGTAGTTTCTCAGGAGTTGTAAGATATTAATAACATCATCTACATGTTTGAATGCCGTGATAAGATCGATGTCAATTGTCTGTAATTGTTTTGATAGCGACAATCATAACTTTTTGAAGAGTCACTAAACACATCACAAAATCCGAAGATCGAAGCGTACTTAGCAATTGGACGGCTTGTTGCGATGTTTCCTTATTGTGATTAAATTGGAGTTCTTCGAGAGCATTCAAAATCGCTGAATAAATTTCCCTGAATCTAATAATAGCTTCATGTTTGTGGACCCACCGTATTTCTAAATAATAAAAAAATAATAAAATAATTTTGAAAAAAAATCTCGTCATGTAAGTGAGATGATCCACACAACAAAGGGTGTTGGCGACAATCATTTCGGTGTGTCAGAGTGTGATACAATTCCAAAATTGTATTCTGTACGCGAATATTACGATATGCTTTTTTATTTACGGAGAAGCTGCTGTCAATAGATAAGAAATATACCAGGCATTTTTCAACATGTTATAATAGGCAAAAAATACGTTAAAAAGCGCCAGGCTTGTATAGATTCATATGGTGGACATTTTGAACATTTAATTTAATAAAACAATTAATCATGGGTTTCTTAAGGTGACGTAAAAACGTGTTGTGGTATTATGAAAAATTAGTGCTATTAATTTTAACTTTGACATTAAACGACAATAATGTGTAAGTTTACCTTTTTTTGTAATAAAACAAACTAAATATATGCTCTAATGTATATAATAAATAAATCGTATGGAATATATAAAAATATTACATTTTACTTTTATATAATGTCTTAAGATAATGTTTATGGACTCCGCAGTTGGTTTTGTTAAACATTTACTGGGATTTTAAATGATACACTTGTAGTTTTTTAATGTTTCGAACGTTTATTACAGATTTTGTTCTACGTATCAGTGGCGATTCGTCAGGGAGGGCGTTGGGGCACCGCCCCTCCAGCATTTATCACAGTAAATAAGTTTTTAGAGCAAAACACCATATTTTATTTCCGTTCAGTTTATTTCCTTTAACTCATTTTCCTGGTTCACCTGTATAGAGTTTCAATAGCACGAAAACTAAAAATGAGAAAGGGGAAAGCAAAAAAAATCTTCAGTAGCACTATTTTCTTCTACGCCCTCCTACTTTAAAACCCCACGAGCCGCCGGTGCTACATATGTTTCGCTTTGTTAGTACTTTCTCAAGAGTAGCTTAAACTAATGATTAGTTGAAGCTGCTCTTGAGAAAACCCTAACAAGGGTTTCCTAGAACATCTCAACTTCCAACCCCCAAAAATATAGTTCACCCTCGAAATTGAAGAACAATACAAGCTACCGTTCCTGGACGCTCTAGTCAGGTCTAGTCACAAAAACAACAGAAGGGCGCCTACGACACACGGTATACAGAAAACCAACACCCACAAACAGATATCTCAACGCACAGTCATACCATTATCTTACTTAAATCCAGACAATTGCAAACACTCTAATCTCAAGATCCATCCGTCTTACGGACAACGATGCACAGCAGGCAGAACTCAACAACATAACGAATTCTCCAAAACAAAACGGCTACTCAAAACAGACAATCAACCGTGCAATACAACAACACCAAACACAAAAAACGACAGAACAAACCGAAGAGACATTCAACGTAATACTGCCATATATCAAAGGAGCAACGGACCGTATCGGAAAATTTTTAACGTAAGGAAGACTTCAACACAAAATAAGGACAGCATACAAACCTCACCGAACAATAGGCGCATTCTTGAGAAACCCGAAAGACAAGGTCAAACTAGAAAATCAAGGAGTTTATCGCATCCCATGCTCAGGGTGTAACAAAACCTACATCGGACAAATAAACCGAACAATATCTGCCAGAATCGACGAACACAAAACAAGCATGCGGAATAAGCAAACCACAGCGGCATTATTCCAACACCAACTAGAAACAGGTCACAAAATTAACTTTGATGAATGCAACGAGATAGTCAACATAAACCATTTTCGGACACGCCTGATCAGAGAAGCTATAGAGATCGAAAAGCAAGGAACTCTAAACAAGAGGGATGATGCTCTACACTTGCCGCCAATGTGGAAAGGCGTCCTTAGATCAGCAGACTCAGACAGCACGACATCCAGAGCACGACTGGAAACAAAGACGTCGCAAGCTCCTTAGGGGGCGGAGCTGGCAGTGCCAGCCAATCACTACCGATAAAGACCGAGGCCAGGAGATATATATATATATATATATATATATATATATATATATATATATATATATATATATATATATATATATATATATATATATATATAAACTTTTTGTTCAAAATTAAGTATAGAATCGTGTGTTAATGTAAGTTAAATGTTATGAAAGTTAACTGTCAATGTAGATAATAAGTAAAATGTTAGGTTTATAAGTAAAGATAAAACAAACATATGGGTAGAAAACTTAAGAAATAGACTGGAGATAAGACGAAAGACTTGGTTATGGCGTTCGTGTTAAGCAAATAATTTTTGATATTGCATTGAAAATGGATAAAATTTAAATTCGAGGTGTTATAAAAATCTCACTTTAATGTGAGATGTTTTAAATGATATCCGACTTTCTGACACTGTAAATGTAGATAACAATGTATAGATGTAGAATGTAAATATAGATAACTGTAAATATAGACCCTGTAAAATATATAGAAATATAAAATATAGATCGACCATCTATATTTTATACGATATTTGGGGTATGGCAAAGGATTTTGCTCTCTGGGTGGCGTGTTTGTTAATAGGCGATCAAGTTGCATTCGATTGAATACTTTTAGCTAATGTTTATAAACGCGAAGTTTCGTCAACGTTTTATAACAGTAGATGAGATATGGATTCACCGTAATACATCAGAGAGGAAATAAAAGTCCAAACAATGGGAAGTTGGGACATGTTAACGAGCGCTGACACTTACAAGAAAACTCATGGGTACTGTTTTCAAGAATTATTGCGATATAGTGTTGATATACTACCCGGCAACAGGATCATCACCGAGAGCTATCAGGCTTCACCACTGGATCAGCTAACATTCATTTCAGGCCAAAAAGAAAATGCATTGAATTGGCTACGTTTCACTAGAATTGGAATGAAAACTTTTTAAACGACCCTGGTAAAATCAACGGTCCCATTTAACCTGTGGTTGAAGTTAACAGATTTTTTTGAATTGGGTAAATTAACAAAATAGATGATTTCTTAATATTACTCAACAATTAAAAATATTATGAAACTATATATATTATAAACACATTTTTGATTACACAGTTTTATTTACCAAGGCAAGTGATAACAAAAAGGTCGAGTGCGAGATCATGTCTAGTTTGTTTATGCGATGGTGAAGTTTTACGAAATAGTTCAGAAAATTTCAGAACCCCGTACATGCTGTGATAACAGCGTCAGCTGTTCATATGATCTAACAACATGTCATTGTCTAATAGACATTTGTGGAGAAAAGTATATGGTTTAACAGTATTACAACGTAAATTTAGCCTGTTCGGTATTCGGAATAGTGAAATGACTCTGACAAGAAAAATTATCAATACTAATAATGCTCCTCGACCTATTGCTCCGTATAAGTAAGTTTTAAATCCATTTATAATTTTATTTTGAATGCTGCAATTAATTTTTTAATATTATTAGTAAAAATGAAATATATTTTTTCATTTGGTTTTGTTAGTATGGTTAATAAAAGATAAAGTGTTCAATAAAAATGTTTCATCGTTTATAAACAAGAACCGCGACTAATAAGTTAAGGTATTTTCAGCTTGTTTGTTATTTGTTTATTTAAGCTCAACGCATTAGGCATTCGTTAGTAACAGGACGTACAACTTAACGATCACCCTGATTCACGGTCATCATGTACTGATTAACCTCGGTCAGCTTCAAACCCAAGTGATCAACATAGAGAGTACCTTCCAGAGGGCCTGTGACGTTACTCAGCTTCGAACTGGTGATATTGGGAGACGATTCCTTGACAGGGTTTTCACTTTTGCCTATTGAAATGCAATACGTAAAACTTGTTTGTCCTCGGAGGGTCATCCATTGAAATGCCTCACCGCAACAAGCGACGCTGCATTTCTATCATTCCACTTCTTAGTCGTTAGATTACATGAGATGACAACATCCCAGTCTTATGCTATTTGCGTGGCATGCTCCTAAAGAATTGATCTCTGCAGTGCATGATTAAATATATATTTTTCGACTAATTACAATTCAGACATCTCCGAAGGCTGATACATCGAATTGAGGTATATTTTAGCATTAAAAGTCAATCCGGAACCATCTGCTTCTAGTAATCACACTATCTCACGCTCTACTGCAATGTTATCATCTCTTCGACACCTCACTCATCTATGACCATCGATGACTTTTAACATAACTGAAAATCAAATTGGTCTGAAAAATCAACTGTATTCCATAATTCATCCCACTTTGTTGGTAACACCAATTTATTTAAAAAGTAGGGTACCGATTCTTGAGGTGCAGTATTATTCATTGACATTTTAATAAAATTAATTTAGGAAACGATTTTAAAAGAAAACTATACAGTGACATACACAACATATCCAATGATTTTGACATTAGTATACCAATTCCTAAACTTTTATATTTTTTCGGGTCACAATGATCCTCAGGAGCTTCTTCTACGATGTTGTGTATTTTTTGAGATCAGTTTCTCTATTACTTCTATTGGAACCTTTGGTGTGAAACACTAAAATTGTAGAGATTTACCACTAAACACCAAAACACTTTTTTGAACTGCTCGACGCACGTTTCGCTAACCATGTTAGCATCATCAGGAGATGATTTAATCTAAGAATTAGATTAAATCAGAATCTAAGAATCAGATTAAATCATCTCCTGATGATGCTAACATGGTTAGCGAAACGTGCGCCGAACAGTTCAAAAAAGTGTTTTGGTGTTTAGTGGTAAATCTCTTCAAGTTTAGTTTAAACAGTTATTAGTTGTTAAATAGCCACCCTGGTAATGGCCGGTAAACGAGTATAGATTATGACAAAATTCAAAGGATACAAACCTAATTGAATAGATACAGATCTAGATACAGAGGGTGACTATTTATGTATTCAGAATATTGTTCGCGATAATCGGTACACTTTTGCCTACTTTGAACCAATTTTCAAAGCACCAATCTTGGCCACTTATTTTATTACGGACGGGAAAAAAATAAATCATTGGATGCTAAATCAGGGCGGTATGGCAGATAACCAATCAAATCTATGTTTTGACCGGTTAAATATTGAGTTGTTTGGCCCAATGGGTGAGAGCTCTCGTTGCCATGGTGAAAAACGACCCTGTGGCGCTGATCGTTCTTTCTTATTTCTTCAAATACTTCTGGCAAACATATGGTTGTGTATCATTCAGAATTGATCGTTCTACGATTCTATAGTGGCACTCTAGTCACATGCTTATTCATCCAAAAAAAAAAAACAGGCGGCCATTTGATTCTTGCACGAACAACTTTTGTTGGGTTTGGCTCATTTTGAAAGACACATACAGTCGACTGCTGATTATTTTCGGGCTCTTATGCATAAATCCAAAATTCGTCAGCTGTGTAGATATTGTATACAGCTTTTGACGCACCACGATTGTATTTTTTTGAGCATTTCTTTGCACCAATCGACATAAGCCTTTTTTGAGCGATTGCACAAATCTTTTTCGCAGCTAAATTTTCATGTAAAATCTAATGTATGCTTGTCATACTAATACCCAGGGATGCCTCAATCTCACGGTATGTCACGTGATGATCTTGCTTTATCAGCACGCGCACACTATGGATGTTTTCTGGCACAACCGATTTTGTATGACCTTTAAATTTGTCCATGAGTGAACGACGGCCCCGATTGAATTCACTAAACCATTGATATATAGTGGTTAATCTCTAAAAGTCGAAGTGAATTGATCAATGCACTGCAGTTGAGATAATTCAATTCACTAAGCAGCACAAATAACGTCCGTATGACAAAATGTTCTGAGTACTTATATAGTCAACAATATCAAACTTTGCGATGTATATGTGAGATGGTGCCTAGCAGTACCACTGTTATCAATTCCGGATGCATAAACAGCAACCCCGTACTAGTGTTGAAATTACGTTTTTTAATAGCCTACCATTTTCTTCCTCCATTCCCTTCCATCTTTCGGCACTTCTCCAGTCCACTTGACTAAGATACTTGTCAAAATCTCATCGTTCTACTTCCTTCGTGGCCTACCAGTTTTGTTCTTTTCGGTTTTTCCCATTTTCCACACTCTCTTGGTCAGTCTCGGGTAAAACATTCTGAATACATGTCCAAACCATCGTACTGAAACTCTTTCTAATTTCCTTGTTTGGTACTCGGTCCTTCAGTGTTAGTCCTATAATTCTTTCCAATACTCGGATCTCACAGGCCCGTATTCTTTTTCTCTTATGTTTATTTAGTTTCCACATTCCGAAATGTGGATTTTTAATGATCTTCTATAAAGCTCTAACTGAAATATTCTTAGTCTTATTATACTGCGGATTTGTTAGTAACATAAACTGACCTATTTGATTCAGTGAAGTATTCAGATTTGATAAATTCATATTGTTAAAAGAGTTTTTAATGTTTTATCTTCTGTTTTACTATTTCAATAATCACTATTAAAGATTATTATTGATATTGATGTCAGTTTTGTAAGGAAAGACTCGGTTTTGAAAACAGAAATAAACTAGAGTTAGTTCATTATCTCCCCAATTATCCAGTCTCTACTCTAGTTAAATATTTCGTAAATATATTGAAATCGTAATGGCTAAAGTATATTCGATTGAGCATTTCTGGATAGTGCTTGTACTTACTTAAACGCAATTTTGTTGAGTTTATTTCACAGTAGGAGTGGCAGGTGGAGACTGGTGAAAGTATGAATAAGAAATTAACCACTAAGCACGAATTCACTTGTTTACAATTCCCCGAGGCACGTTTCGCTAACCAGGATAGCATCATCAGGAGGTTGCCCAGGAGTGTTTTGCCTTAAAGGTTCCAGTACAAGAACTGATCTTAGATATTATATAGGGAGGGAAAACAGAAGTTAATAAACAGATTTTTCGCATTGTCCATTATTTTAACACCTTTAATTTTTTTTAACGTAATATCAGTACAGGTTACAACTAAATGTCATCATTCATTTCATTCAACAATTTGAACTGCAGAAAATTAGCTACAGTTCTTTGAAATAACCAAGATGATTATTTTTTGATTGAGATAAGTATAGCTCCATGCAACTTCTTCTTAATTTAGCTCAATGCAACTTCTGTCTATTACTAAAACTGAAACTGGACATATAAAGAAAATCTGTTAGATGTGTTTTTATAATTGTTTAAGACCTCTTCCAACATTGTATTGGCTCATAATAATTCTATCGTATAAAATATCCAAATTTCAGTTGGACACATTATGTATTACTTAAATTAGTTAAATATCAAACTGTTTTCAGTCAGGCTGTCTTACTGGAATCCACATTGTATGTCTCAGGATGTTTGGGGTTAGATAAGGATACAATGAAGCTAGTTGATGGGGATGTGACAGTGGAAACACGACAGGCTCTGAAGAATTTGGGACACATTTTGGACGCGGCCAATTCGTCTTTCGACAAAGTATTGAAAACCACGATTTTTATGAGCGACATAAACGATTTTGCCGCCATAAACGACGTCTACAAAGAATGTAAGTATTAGCGTATTATCAATACTACAACTATGTTTTAAAATTTGACGAGTACATTTGAATTACACAAAATCGTTTTCAATAATTTTATTTAAACTTCGGGGGATCGAGAATTAAATTGAAGACTTAATAATAAAAATCTTTAAATATCATGGAAACGAACAAATTTCGATCCTTTTTCTTTGTCAATGAGCCAACTAAAATAATTCCATGGGAATCTCCTGTTTTTTTTTTCTTGGGAAAGCACCATGAAATTTTTTAATTAAATAATAAAAGACGAACAAGTGAAAAGAGCGAATAAGAAAGGACGACAGCGAGCGCAAACCTCCAAGACGTATTTAAGGGATGGTGTAACACGCCGGGCTCAGTTAAAAACGTTATTAACACTTTCCCCGGGTCTTTTTTTATTTGAGAGTTCGACTCAAAAAACTTTAGAAGGGTAATTCTTGACGGTTAAATATTGGATGAAAATTAGCTTTCGTTGAAGTAATAAGTGATTAGTTCGTTTTTAATTTATTTTTCGGTAGCGTCTTCCTAACTTCCTTTAAAAGCGAGGCGTAAAAAAAGGAAAAGGATTAGCACGGTGAAAGAATACTGTGGTATAAAATATATATAAAATACATTTTGGTTCTTGTCGTATTTGTTAGGACTTACGATAATTCAGATTAATTGTCATATTTTTCAAAAGCAATTGCTTTTATAGCATTCCCTTATTCTTTTATAGCTTGTGGATAAATACTGGACCAAGTTTTAAGAGTTTTTGACATACATATCTATAAAGTCCTTAAGTTTGGTACATAGTAAAAAAAATCTGTCACTGCGTCAAACAATGTGTGTGTTCAAATTTTTGTGTTCAATATTTAATACTTTTGTGTGTTGATTTGATACGGTACGATCGTGTTGTTCGTTTCCTTGACATTTTAAATATAAAAAAGTGTTATTTCGTTCAATAGTAATACTTTAAAGGTGTCACTATAAAATTAACACAAAATGGTATTGATTTTACATTAGTCATCTGTTGACGACTCCCTCCCTCCTTTCATTAACGTACTGTTTGAATCAATGAAGTGTTTTCTCATTCTATTTTCTTGATCGAGACAGAGATTTTTTAAGTTTACAAGGCCTCTACCCCCCAACTTTCTTGGGATGTATAGTCTTTTCGTAGATGAGTTTGGATGCAGGCATCGGACTTCACTGCATACAATATGTCTCGTGGCACGGTATAAATATTATCAATTATCATAAATTCTATTAAAATATCAATAATAATCGAAACGCAACAAGTATTTAAATTATATTTAAATATACAGCAGTAAAGTGAGGAACATATAAATGTGCCACAATTCATATTTGTGTTACTTTTAACATTAATTTGTGTTACGTAGTTGACAGAAACTGTTTATGTTAAAATGACACAAAAATTAGTGTTAATCGTTTTTTACAAGTAATTTGAATTAAAATTGACGTAATTTTTTACTGTGTAACTGAGCTGGACATTTTTGTGTATCCTAAAGCTGGGCTAACACCAATAAAAATTTGCGTGTGTATTATATTTACTGTACCGCAAAAATATTTACGACGCAAAATTACTAAACACAGTCAATAATTTGGTACGCTCCGCTACGTCTGTGTGTGAAGTCTGATGTTGGTAGGTTCTTGGTAGGTTATTAATCAGTTACTCAATACATAATAAATTACTAAATAAAAATATTCACTATATCACACGTCAGGTATATTTTTCAAACTAACAATATTAGTTTTACTTCAACAACATCTCCACACACAAATCATGTGCGTCGTAAATTCCTGCGCCATAAATGTTCGCAAGAAAACCAACAACAATTGGTTCGTGTGCGTATTGTGCGGCGAAAATATTGGTGTGTAATTTTGTGTGTCAGAGGGTCTAATTGCCACGCACGCACACCGCATACAACGCATACAGCTCACACAACGCAATTTTTTATTGATGTGGACCCTTAAAGTACAACAGTATTCTCTAATAGTTTCGATTGATTGCGCACTTGGTGAAATATAGTAACAATGATAATAATTAAAACACTTGTTATTTGTTTCACAATATATTTTGAAACAAATACAAAGTATACATTATTAGTTTCTTTGATACATTATCATCATTACTCTAGAAATTATGATACGGGGGAAATATTTTTGGGAATTAGGCGGGAAAAAAGTATTTTCATGGGGGTTGCTAAGGTTAGCAATTTTAAGTACTGCAAAAAAGGGCCTTCATCCGAAGAACATTATGCTTTGCTTCTGGTGGGATTAGAACGGACCCATACCCTTTGAGCTTCTTCGATGCAATCAATGCCAACCTCTACTGTTCAGACTTAGATCGGCTGAAGATAACATTTGAAAAAAGCTCGCCAAAATTAGCAAACAGGAAAAGCGTTGTATTTTAACACATGCAATGCATCACCTCACCTTTCAATTCGGAACAGACAAAAAGTGCTAAGTTTCAATAGGGATGTTTCGCCCCTTCCCCCTTATTCAACGGACATTGCACCCACAGACTAACATCTATTCCGATCGCTCTCATCAAAATTGTTTAAATGGAAAAGTTGATATTTTTTGGCAAAAATTATGCTAATTTTTGGAAAAAAAGTTGTAAATGATAATGTTAATTATCAGACTAAATAAACTATTAACTATAAACTATTAGACTAAATAAATATTTGTATAAACTGTCTGCATTTATCTTTCTTTTAAAATAATATCCACGAAGTTTCTGGACAATCAAATACTACCTGGGCACAGATTAAAAGAATCAAAAGAGTCATTACGAGTCAAATGATCACACCGTAAAAATTCGCAGCAGAATAGAGATGGTTTGCGCTATCTTCATGAAAATGATACTTTTTTTTCTCAGCAGTAGCAAAATGTGAATGATTTTGTTATGTTTTCTTAGTACTGCAATATGGTATTGAAGCATCTACACTTTTAAGAATGTCCTGAGAATATCTCGGAGGGACAGGATCAAAAACGAGGTTGTGCTAAATAGAATGGGTAAGGATGGGGAATTATGATCATGGCCACGGCCACAGAATTTGTCTACTTAGAATATGTTAAGAGAGGATATCGGAAACTCTCTCTGTCATCCCTCTGTAAAGAGAAAGCAAAATAAGAAGATCTAACTTTTTTAAAAAACGTTACATCAACCAGATGTTTAATCTTTTCGTTAATCAATGAGTCAACTCAATTGTTTTGTTGGAACCTTTGGTAAAAAAGTAAAGTGTTTGGGTTAGAGGCGCATCAGCAACTAGGCTATTTAGCGACTGGACCTACAGCTTAACGTGGGTTCCGAACCACGGTCATCAGCTTCCGACAAACCCAGGCCAGCACCCCCCTCGGGCTATAAACCCTTGGTTATGGGCCTACCCATAAGTCTATCAGGAAACCTACCGACTGGCGAGTGACCAACGTAGAACACTTCTTAGAAGGCATCCGGCCTTACCCAGCCTTTAACTGGCGTGACTGGGGGGTAATTCGTAGTCGGATTTTACACTCTTGCCTAGAAACAATCACAAACATTTAGGAAAGATAAACGGACAGAAGAAAGAAAAATAACCATCCGAGCGCTGGAATCGAACCAGCTATCGCTCCAGCGCGGATTCGGCAAAGCAGGCGCTCTTACCGCCGCACCAACGCGACCGGCGAACCTTTGGTGTGAAACACTAAACTTGAAGAGACTTACCACTAAACACCAAATCACTTTTTTTTAACTGCTCGACGCACGTCTCGCTAACCATGTTAGCATCATCAGGAGATGAGATGAGGTATATGAAGTGAACGGTTATAATAAGAACATTGTAGATAAATTAATTCGAAAACTTAAGTTTAGAAAATTATTGAAAGAATCTTCGACTTTTCAAAAGGATCAGAACATAAGCAATTCATGGTGATACTATTTGATGCCCAATTAACAAGAAGGCTAGGCAAAATTTTGAAAAAAGTGGACATTAAGGTTGTGTACAAACCAAATTATAAATTAAGAGAAGTTCTGGGTAATCCAAAAGATAAAGTAGAGCAATATGAAAAGTCGGTGATTTACGAAATTAGTTGTGAAGATTGTGACCCAACTCTCTTGTCAATCCATATTGACAAGATATAAAGAACATATTGCCCATATTAGACATTAGATATGGGAGAAATGAAAAATCTTGTGTTGCCCAACATGCAATCGAACACGACCACAGTATAGATATTAATAATTTATGACTGATTAAAATTGTTAATAATAATAGGGCTTTGGATGCATATGAAAGCATTCAAATAGAAAAATTTAAGAAAATCATGAACCGAGATAAAGGACCTATCTCGTTCAGTCAATTTTTTTAATTATTAATGTAAGGCTACCTCACGCTTCGCTAGGTAGGGTTTTTCGTATAAATAGCACATAGTGTAGTTTTAGAATTTGATTAAATCATCTCCTGATAAAGCTAACATGGTTAGCGAAACGTGCGTCGAGCAGTTCAAAAAAAGTGATTTGGTGTTTAGTGTTTAGTAGTTTAGTGTAGTAGTTTAGTAGTTAGTTAGTTTTCAAGTTTAATGAGTTAACTGTTTTGATTTTTTTTTCTTGTGGGAAAGTGGAATTTTATTTATCCTTTGGCGAGTTTTTATTTTCAGTCGAGGGTTTGAGCTAAAAACTTTAGGAGGGTAATTTTTGATGGTTAAATATTGGAAGAAAATTAGTTTTCGTGAAAGTAATAATATACTTCGTTTTTAATTTTCTACCGTTGGCGCCTTCCTAAATTTATTTTAAAAATGTTCGAGAAGGAAAGAAGGATTAGTACGTTGAACAAATTCAGGCACGAAATACACATAAAACTTAATTTTTGCTTAAATTTATTATATTATTTCTAAAGATAGTTTCTGCTAAATATCAGGTTTTTCATAAACTTGGTTGTTTAAGTTGTACGGACTTAAATGTTCAGATCGCTGTTGCAAATAGTATTTTACTAATTTTTGATACCAACACCTGTTGCCTAGAGGTGTCTGGGATAGGGCAGTTGAACATTAGTTTTATGGCTGTGTGTCGTAAAGAGCTCATACACCTCCATGGCCACTATGTGTGGCCAAAATAACTCTGAAAACCGAGATGGGCTGATATATTTTATGGCACCCGCATATTATCCTGACTTGGCCCATTTGGAACTCCCTGCAACATCATCTGGTTGACGACCGTTTCCTAAAAACCAAGATGTTTCTTTCAATCAGGGTTTATGATCTAGCGGTATCCATCCCAGGATTGCTTTGATCTGTATGCTGACCTATATCGCTTCGTTATATGATCTGCCCACCTTAATTTCAATTTCATTACTTGTATTGTTGTGGAAAATAGTTTTATTATCATTTATTTGGAATGACGTTTTGACATTTTTCTTTTCGTCTTTTTCAAGTTCTATAAGTAATATCATGAAGAAAAAGACGATAAAAAATCAAATTATATTATATATGAGTGTGGTTCGTAAAAAGGTCATACCCCAACGGCCACATATAGCAAAAATACCTCTCAAAACCGAACAGGGCTGAGAGAGCGAAGGCTAATGACGGCTTAAGGCCAGAAACCGGTCTTAGGACACGCTTGCTGGTGCTTTGGATGGGGGACATATATGTATATGTGTATATATATATATATATATATATATATATATATATATATATATATATATATATATATATATATATATATAGACAGTGTTAGATTTCTTTGCACTGCGTCTAACAAGACAACAATAGTCCAAGAATAGTTGGGTTCCACAATCTCATGTGGAACATACAACAACTTTCATCTCCACCATAATTAGCATTTTCGTTAGTTGCTTGACTGTGGGCGAGTCTGAACACCAATAGACGAAACATGTGCCCTCCAATGGAAGGGATGGATGATGCTCGCACCCAGTCTAGTAACTAACAAATATGGTTTAGGTTTTCGGCCATTTATAATAAAATAATAATGGTTTCATTTTGTTTACGTTTCGATTATTTTCAAACAATTTTTGTTAACAAATATTCTTAAACAAAATGAAAAAAATATTGTTATGTATTTTGTTGCAGGACTAAGAGTCATTTATGAGACTACTAATATTTGAATTTTATATAGCCATTACGATCATTTAAAATAAAATCTTTTTAATGGAAAATTTCAACCCATTTTAAATATGATCTAAAAATACCGAGTCTCGCGTAGACATACTTTTTTGTTTAACCGCAAACTAATTAAAACCTTCAGGAATCATTAAAACGGTCATATTTCGAACGATCTCGCTTGTCAATGAGCCAACTAAAATAATTCCATCGCAATCCCTTTTGTTTTTCGTGGGAAAGAGCTATGAAAATTTTTTAATTAAATAACAAAAGTCGGATGAAGGAGGGAAGAGAGAGCGAGTAAAAAAAGAGAGCCGGAGTAAACCCCCAAGACGTATTAAAAGATGGTGTAGCTCGCCCCGTCCACTTAAAAACGTTATTAACATTTTGTCGATTTTTTTTTATTTTCGGGGTTCGAGTTGAAAAAGTTTAAGAGGGTAATTTTTGACGTTTAAATATTGGATGAAAATTAGTTTTCGTGAAAGAAGTAAGGACTTCGTTTTTAATTTTCTTTCGGTGCCGCATTCCGAACTTGGTTTAGAAGAGTCGCGTGAAATAATTGTGAAACAGGGTTTGAAGGTTAAGGTCAAAAGATACGTTCGCACTCGAAACTATTCTAATTGCGGTTGGGTGTTTGTGACACCAACTACTGTTGTCTCCTTGGACGCTGTCCAAAGAAGTCTTACATTATATATGCATATATATATATATATATATATATATATATATATATATATATATATATATATATATATATATATATATATATGCATATATATCGATATGACCAGTTGACTTGGTCTTGCTCTGTTCGTTTCGTTTCAGCTGTCTCACTGCGTTGAGCTCGAGCCCAGCTGATGACGGCTGTGAGGCCAGAAACCGGTCCTGGGAGGTACTTGTCTCGGCATGGTGACGGCGACTGATTTGAGACGAGCAGAGGTACGTGGAAGTACGGATGAAAATTTTCTGATTTTCATATATATATATATATATATATATATATATATATATATATATATATATATATATATATATATATATATATATATATATATATATATATATATATATATATATATATATATATATATATATATCATCATCATCATCAGCCCGTATCCATCCACTGCAGAATGAAGGCCTCTTCAGCATGCTTCCAACCTGCACGGTCCTGGGCTTTCCTCTGCCACTCGGGTCCAATATACTATGTCATATAACGATGTCATCAATCCATCGTGCTTTCGGTCTTCTTCGCGGACGTTTGCGATCAAGCGGTATCCACTCCAGGATTACTTTGGTCCATCTGTCGTCCCATCGCCTCGCTATATGACCTGCCCATCTCCATTTCAATTGTTTTACTCTTCCAATGATGTCACAGACTTTTGTTTGTTCCCTGATCGATGCGCAGGACTTTCTGTCTCGTCTTGTAATGTCAAGCATACATCTTTCCATTCCCCTCTGTGCCACCCGAAGTTTTTGAATTGATTGCGATGTGAGTGTCCAGGTTTCACTTCTGTATGTCATAACGGGTAGAACGCACTGATCGAAGACTTTTCTTTTCAGGCAAAGTGGGAGTCTGCTCTTAAACACTATGTTGATCCTACCAAATGCCTGCCAGCCACATTTAACACGCCGTTCCACCTCCCGGGCAGTATTCCCCTCCATTGAAATCCTCTGCCCAAGATATATAAAGCTGTCCACAATCTCTAAATCCCTTCCTAAAACTGAAATTCTTCTGTCCTGAGCGAAGTTATTGAACATAACCTGACTCTTTTTCAGGTTTATTTTCAAGCCAAATGGTTCGCCAGCCCTTTGCAGTTCCTGTATGCGTCTTTACAGCTCCTCTGGGTCTTGTGAAATGAGAATAATATCATCTGCAAATCTAAGATGGTTTAAGTTTGCACCATTGATCTTTACACCATCCTGTTCCCAATCCAGTTTACGGAATACTTCTTCAAGGCCAGCCGAGAAAAGAATAGGCGATATTGCGTCACCCTGCCGTACACCTCGTTCTATATTAATTCCCACTTCAAGATCATCAAGGTGAATTGTGGCTGTAGCTCCATCATATATCGATTCTAATAGGTTTACATAGGCTCTCTCTACACCTTGGCTAAGCAGTGCATCCATTATGGAATGCTTTGAGATGGAATCAAATGCTTTTTTGTAGTCGATAAAAGCCAAGCACAGTGGCATGGTGTATTCGTTGTGCCTTTCTATGACCTGCTGTACAACCTGGATGTGATCCATTGTACTGAATCCACTTCTGAATCCTGCTTGTTCTCTTGGTTGTGCGTCATTCAGTTTTTTTAATATTCTTTTAGAAATCATCTTAGTGAAAACTTTGTACATCATTGATAGGAGGCTTATTGGACGGTAGTTCTTTAAATCATCCTGTGCTCCTTTTTTATGTAAAAGGATCACTTCTGCATTTTTCCATAAGTCAGGTACTTTTTGTTCTTTGAGGCATTTTGAGTATAATTTTGCCAGTGTTTTATGTAACGTCCGACCACCAGATTTTAGCATTTCGACAGTTACACTATCCTTTCCTGGAGCCTTGCCGTTCTTCATCAATTCTATAGCATTTGTTACTTCCTCCACTAGGATATCTGACATTATATATTGTTCTTCCGTGGGTATTGCTATCCCTGACTGGCTCTGATCTTCATATAACTGGGAACCTTCTGACAATCTCTAACATTTCGGTACGCGCCCTGTACACTGTGCCATCCTCACGCTTTAAAGCATATATTTGCGTTCTATTGTTTCTCAGCTTCTCTTTCCTTTGTTAATTCCTTTGTTTTCTTCCAGGGTTTTTTGCACTAGCTGCATATTGAATCGGCGCGTGTCCTCTCTGATACGTTTTCTTATAGTTTTGCAGAGCTCAGTGTACTCGACCCTGCCAAAAGGACTACCTGCATTTCTCATTGCTCGCCGTTTCTTCATTAAATCAATGGTCTCACTGGAGATTTTTGTTTGTTTGAGACACTTTTCTTCTGGTGCTATTGAAGCAGCTGTTTGAAGTACATTGTTGGCGATTTCTTCATATTGAACTGATATTTCCACCTCCTCTGGATCTTGTAACGCAGCAAACCGGTTTGACAAAGCAATCTCAAAATCGCTTCCTCTCTCCAGCAGTTTTCCAGAATCGACCTTGCCCTTCTTTGATCTTACCATTCTTTCGCGCTCTTTTCGACAGTCAATCTGAACCCTTGCTCGTACCATTCGGTGGTCACTTCCAACATTAAAATTGTTAAGGACAGTACAATTGGTAAATATTGTTTTATCATTGGTCATGATGTAGTCAATTTCGCTTGTGAGCCCAGATGGACTTTTCCATGTCCATTTTCTGCTGATATTTTTCTTATAGAATAAATTCATAATATATAGTTCTTGTTCTTCAGCAAAATCAACTAATATGTCACCAGTTCCATATGGGCCAGTTGCATTTTCGTCTGTTCTTGTTGTTCCAATTCTGGCATTAAAATCACCCATCAGGATTTTGTACCTACATTTCTCCTTGTATAAGAGCTAGGCCACATCATCATAAAATTCCCCAATTTCCTCATCTTTATGACTTATAGTTGGTGCATAAGCTTAGACGATTTGAAGCCTAAACTTTTTATTCAGCTGAATGACGCATTGGGCTAATCGGTCGGATGTACTTTCAAATTTTACCACACTGTCCTTCAGCTTTCGATTGATGAGGAATCCAATTCCGCCACATCGGCCATTTTCCGTACCTCGAGTGTAGAGTACGTGTCCAGTTGGTTCCAGTTTGATTAACTCTTCACCCTTTCTTCGTGTTTCACAGAGCCCAATAATATCCCAATGTATGTTGTCAAGTTCGATTAACAGTATATTTAACGTTGCAATGTCAAAAGTACAGCCTGATCTAACCCGGTGATTCTTAGCACCCTCTGCCTTGGAGCAGGTCTTCCCGCTGCCGTAGGTAGTTGCCCCTTGGCCTCCAGGGAATGAGGGCCGTGTTTGAGGTTGTACTGTCATATTTCAACATATTGAAATACCATGTTGAAGGTATGGACCGTAATCTGCCACGCTGGTCCAATGCGGGTTGGCAGATTTTGGATCATGTTAGTCTGAGGCCTCCGCCTTGACCTGTCCGCCAGGGGTGACCCTCCCAGGAGCATAGACTCCAGACGGCATAGCTCAAAGCTTCATTGCCCTACTCAAACCCCTTTACCACGTCAAGGTCTGATCCACAAAGGGGATATATATATATATATATATATATATATATATATATATATATATATATATATATATATATATATATATATATATATATAATATATATATATATATATATATATATATATATATATATATATATATATATATATATATATATATATATATAATATAATATATATATATATATATATATATATATATATATATATATATATATATATATATATATATATATATATATATATATATAATATAATATATATATATATATATATATATATATATATATATATATATATATATATATATATATATATATATATATATATATATATATATATATATATATATATATATATATATATATATATATATATATATATATATATATATATATATATATATATATATATATATATATATATATATATATATATATATATATATATATATATATATATATATATATATCACATATATATATATATCACATATATATATATATATCAACGGTCACAGCTTGGCCTATCACACGTTTACGGCTTGACTTTTGGTTTCCGTTGACTTTTGGGACACCCTGTATACATATAGGAATTTATTTATTCTTTCTATTATTAAAATAATTCCATCGGAATTTTTTTTTGTTTTTTCGTGGCAAAGCACCATGAATTTTTTAATTAAATAATAAAAGAAGAAAGAGAGTGAGTAAAAAAAGAGATAGAAGGGGAGTAAACTCCCAAGACACATTTAAGGGATGGTGTAACTCGCTCCGCCCAGTTATTAATACTTTCCGGAGTTTTTTTTTATTGGTGGTGTTCGAGTCGAAAAAGTTTAGGAGGATAATTTTTGACGTTTAAATATTGGATGAAAATTAGTTTTCGTGAAAGTAATAAGTGAGTACTTCGCTTTTAATTTTCTCTCGGTGGCGCTTTCCTAACTTCGTTTAAAAGTGATGTGGTAAAAAGTGGTAAAAGAAAAGGGTTAGAAGGATGGAAAAAATAATTGGTGCGAAATACGGTCAGAGCTGTAATTGGGGCTAAAGCATTTAAATCTATAGCAATAATTAAATTAATTTACTCAGTAATGCATTGGTCATTTTCTTCAATAATATTTGACTGATCTTCAGGAACTTGCGTGTTTAGTTGAAGTGTTGGAGTTTTTTTCTACGCTTCGAAGTGCAATTTGTTATTGTCATCTCACGAAATGATTTTACCTTATGAGAAGTTTTGCAGTGAAGGAAATATACTCGGAATTAAGAAAAGTTCTGCTTAATACATTCTTTAAAGTGATTTGTTTTATACTTCCCTATTCTGTTTTTCTACTTTTTTCTTCTGCTCCAATCTCTTCAATTGACCATTTTCTAGGCCTTTCTATAATTTTTTCCGGTTGCGACCTGCGTGAGCCTGTTATCTGGCATACTGTAGACATGTCCGTACCATCTAAGCTGCCCCTTTTTCAGTTTTTCTATTATCTTTCCATTAAATTAACGTCTTACATTTTTCGGCCAATGCCAAGGTTATGGTTGTTTAAAAATGTGTTTTTCGCCATATTGCAAATTTTACTTGCTTTTACATTCTCTATTCTATTATTTTTCATCTATTTAATTTTCTATCTCGCCATTACTTTCAATGATCATTTCTAAATAATTATAATAGTTCTGTATCTAATCAAATCTAATAATTCTATATTATGTTGTAAATCTTTTTCTTTCAAATTGGTATACTTACATAAAAGTTTTACCAACTCCATCTATTTACGGAGACCCAAATTATTTTCTAGATAACGCAATACATCACGTGTCTTGTGTAATGTGGTTTTGATGTAAATCTAAATGTTTATTGTAAAACAGATCATCATCATCATCATTAACCCGTATCAATCCACTGCAGAATGAAGGTCTCTTCAGCATGCTTCCAACTCTCGCGGTCCTGAGCTCCATTCGGGTCTAATATACTTAATAATGTCATCAGTCCATTGAGTTTTCTGTCTTCTCCGTGGACGTTTGCGATCAAGCTGTATCCAGTCCAGGACCGCCCTGGTCCATCTTTCGTCCCATCGCCTCGCTACATGGCCTGTCTACTTCCATTTCAATTGCTTTATTCTTCCAACGATGTCACTCACTTTCGTATGTTCTCTGATCCATGTGCAGGTTTTTCTAGCCCGTCTAGTAATGCCAAGCATACATCTTTCCATTCCCCTCTGTGCTACTCGAAGTTTTTGAACTGACTGTGATCTAAGTGTCCAGGACTCACTTCCGTATGTCATAACGGGCAGGACACACTGATCAAAGACTTTTCTTGTCAGGCAAAATGGTAGTTTGCTCTTAAACACTATGTTGAGTCTGCCAGCCACATTTAACGCGTCGCTCTACGCGCCGGATGGTATCCCCTGCCATTAAAACCTTCTGTCCAAGATATATTTGGTGATCTACAACTTCCAAATCCGTTCCTAAAAGAGAAATCCTTTTATCCTCAGCAAATTTATTGAATATGACCTGATATCTTCTTCTGGTTTATCTTTAAGCCAAATGGTTCCCCAGCCGTTTGCAGCTCTTGTACGTGTCTTTGCAGCTCCTCTGGGTCTTGTGAAAGAAGAACGATATCATTTGCGAATCTAAGATGATTTAAGTGTGCACCATTAATCCTTATTCCATCCTGTTCCCAATCAGATTACGGAACACTTCTTCCAGGCAGGCTGAGAAAAGAAGAGGCGATATTGCGTCACCCTGCCGTACGCCCCACTTTACATTTATTCCAACCTCAAGATCGTCAAGGTGGACTGTCGCAGTAGCTTCATCATATATCGATCCTAGTAGATTTACATAGGCTTTCTCTATACCTTGATTAAGCAGTTCATCCATTATGGCCCGCTTTGAGATTGAATCAAATGCCTTTTCATAATCGACAAAAGCCAAGCACAGTGGCATAGTGTATTCGTTGTGTCTTTCTATGACCTGCTGTAGAACCTGGATGTGATCCATTGTACTGAATCCGCTTCTGAATCTTGCTTGATCCCTTGGTTGTGCGTCATTAAGTTTTCTTAATATTCTTTTGGATATTATCTTGGTGAAAACTTTGTATACCACTGAGGAGGCTTATTGGACGCTAGTTATTTAAATCTTCCTGTGCTTCTTTCTTATGTAAAAGAATCACTTCTGCATTTTTTTATAAGCTGGGTACTTCTTGTTGTTTGAGACATTTTGAGTATAATTTTGTTGTTAACATCTCTTGTTAACATCTCCACAGTTATAGTATTCTTTCCTGGAGCCTTGCCATTTTCATCCAGTCTATAGCCTTTATCACTTTCTCTACCAGGATATCCGGCACTTGTTCTTCAGTGGGCATTGCTGTTCTTGCTTGATTCTGGGTCTCATATAACCCTGAATAAAATCTTTGGACAACCTCTAACATTTCCGTCCGTTCCCTGCATATTGCACCATCCTTACGCATCAAGGAAAACGTTCGTGTCCTTTTCTTTCTTAGCCTCTGCTTAACCTTGTTAATTCCCCTGTTTTCTTCTAGAGTCTTTTGCACAAGCTGCATGTTGAATCGGCGCATTTCCTCTCGAATGCGTTTTCTTATAGTTTAGCAAAGCTCAACGTACTCGACCCTGCTAAAAGGACCGTCTGCATTCTTCATTGTCCGGCATTTTTTCTTTAAATTAATGGTCTCATTGGAAATTTTTGACTCTTTGAAACATTTATCTTCTGGTGCTATTGAAGTCGCCGTTTTAAGCACTTTGTTATGTATATATTTATATTTATATATAATTATTATTATATTAATTTGAGAAACGAATTATATCCTCCTTCTCAACTATCATCTCCTCTCTCAATAATTATATCCTCATCTTTGAGTTATAAAATATTTAATAATTAACTGAATATTTATATACAGGCAGTACGACTAGACAATCTATGTCTCGTTCAAATACTAGAAGGAAAAACTCATTGACTTCTTAAAACCGGTTTTGTTATTTAAGCTTAACTTATCAGATAAGCTCGGATAATTTTTTCTCGTAGTAATCGACCCGCTTTTTCATTCTGGTTTTAGGTTGACCCATAGACCCTGACCTTTATTCAATTAATTTTCCACGAAGTAGACATAGTAATCGAGACGTAGTAATAATCGAGACGTAGTAGTAATCGTAGTAATCGAACCAGACCCAGTTGTCTTAAACTCCAAAAATTGGATAATACAGGTGAACGTTAAACGGTACTGCCACCTAGTGGTCGCAGTGCTAGTAGCATATTCCGACTTCTTGCTTGCGATAGGTCGGTCACCATTGCGGGCTAGGTTTAAATAACAGAGAAGCAAAATTCTATCTACTTGATCGTACTAAGTTCGTTTACTTGATCGTAAGTACTTCGCTTCTCTTTTATTATTATATATTGTTCGTATTATTGTAAATAAGTTGTATCTACTTGATCGCAAGTTGCTTCTCATTTATTGTTAAATATTGTTTAACGTAGTAAGACATTCTTATAGAGAGTTTTTCTACTAACAACAAATTGTAGTGGAATGCACTGATTGCGATAATGGGATGATTTCAATGCAGTTTGGCAATTATAAAGTATTTATTTAACATCAAAAGTGCCAACATCAAATGGCACACACAGTTGCCTAGATTGGAAGTAGTTAATAACATTGGCTCTTATTTTATTTCAGTTTTTACCAAGGATTATCCTGCGAGATCCGCCTTTCAAGTTGGTAAGCTACCTCTGAATGCCAGAGTGGAGATCGAAGCTGTTGCTGCAGTGGGAAACATCAAGACAATATGTTGCCATTAGATTTACCTCTTTATCTCTATGTATATATTTTAAGAGTATTATACTTCGAATAAAACGTATGTTTATAATGTAATTTAATTGGGAGTATATATATATATATATATATATATATATATATATATATATATATATATATATATATATATATATATATATATATATATATATATATATATATATATATTCAGATGTCATTAGCTGCTAAGACTATTTGGGATTGAACCTATTTAACGTTGGCTCCGAACCACGGTACCATCAACCACCAATTAACTTCGTTCATCATCCCTTTCGGGCCATCAACCCTTGGTTTTGCACTTAGTCTCTCGAGGGCCTAAGACTGAGGAAGAAGGCATCCAGTCTTCCAAGGGGTCTCCAAACTACGGCCCGCGGCGGGCCAAATCCGGCCCGCCGGTGTCATAAATCCAGCGAATTTAGCAAGTGAATGCTGGTTTAGGGCGCGTACTCGACGACTAGTTTAGAAATTATAGATAAAAGCTGTTTTATTTGAAAAAAACGGCTGTTGAAAGTTATCGATTGCTGGTTGAAGCGTATGGTGAACATTCTCTAACCCAAAAAAAATTGTGAATCATGGTTTAAATGTTTTAAAAGTGGTGCTTTTGATATAAGAGTCAAGTGCACGTGGTGGGAAGGGGGCCGGAATGGAAGATCTCGGCCCCGGTGACAGGCATAGCCTTTGATGCGTTAGTCCCATCATACGCGGTTTCTCTCATGGTGGTCGGAGAGGGTTATTAGGCCAATTTGGCCCTTGTTAGCGGCACCTTGGATGTTATGTGGCGCCCTGTTGCTTAGCATTAGTCGCCTGGACGAAGGCTCCAGGACGTCCGACTCCCGGGTTGACATTTCTGCCAGGACCCTGCTAAGCTAGCTTAACAACGCACTCACCCAGTGAAAAGAGTCTGTTATACAAAAAGGCCGCAATAGCGGCCTAGCACAACAAAGAAAAAATATAAACACCTCTAAATCGCACTTTCGCTTGCCAATTACCTTCGGGGTACACAACCCCGGAATACAGGATTAACCTTAGAGCGTCTTTTTCCACTCGATTCCTCGTACGTCATCAGACTTAAGAGAGTCAAGATTTGCAAGTATTATTGGATGAAGACTCAACTCATACGTTGAAACAGTTGGCAAAAGCAATTGAATGTTGCCCAATCCACCATTTCCGAACTTCTGCACGCATTGAGAAAGAGCCAGAAGAAAGGAAAACTGGTTTCATATGAATTGAAGGAGAGAGACATTGAAAGGCGAAAAATCACTTGTGAAATGTTGCTTGCCAGACAGAAAAGAAAATGTTTCTTGCATCGAGTTTTGAGAAGTGTTGAAAAGTGGATCTATTTTGATAACTCAAAAAGCAACAAATCAGAGCGTAGACCCAGACCAGTCTTCGACATCACCACCAGTGCCCAATATACACGGAAAGAAGGCTTAGCTGTGTATTTGGTGGGAAAATAGGGGAACTGTATATTACGAGCTGTTAAAACCTAGTGACTCATTGGTTTTTCAACATGGTAATGCTCAGCCTCATGTTGCAAACTGTGTAAAAAATTATTGGGAACACATTAAATGGGACGTACTACCCCACCCGTCGTATTCACCGGAATTAGCCCCTTCAGACTACTAATTATTCTTTCAGAATAACACTCGCATCTTACGAAAAAGTGAAAATTTGGCTTGATGAATGGTTATCCTAAAAAAACGAAAGTTCTTTTGGCGCGGAATCCATTCTTTGACAGAAAGATGGGAAAAAGTAATAGCTAACAATGGCCAATACTTTGATTATTATGGTATTGATTTTATTATGGGAATAAACGCTCAACTGTTGCTACAAAATCGACATTATTTACAACGAAACTCCTATTAATTCATTTATATATTATTATTTATAATACATGATTTAATAAGAGAATTGATTTAAATAATCGTTCGAAGCCGTTGAAGCAATAAAATAAAGGTAAGTTGAGTTAGAAAGGGAAATAGTTTATAATCTTCTCACTTTCCGAGCGACATTTCTATATTATTCTCATTCAGATCCGGCCTCAAGTATGTAAACTATCTTGGCGGCATCCCCTTCGGCAATTTATTGTACTTTTCTGGAGGATTATGCCAGTTCGTAGTAGCAAACATCGCAGGCCGGGTCGGAATTTGGAATGGTCGAAATAACGTACGTTTTAGAATCTCTGGTTTTGTAAACGATGGTACACAATGCGCTTTAGGTTTCTTGTTTTATGTATGGGGAGAATTCGTGAAATAGCTCCGACGTCTCACGTATTGTTGCGAAACATAAGAGAACCGTACATCGAAGGAATTTCGAAGATTGTATTGTTGGTTGGTGGAAGTGGAAGTTATAAACTAAATATAGTTAATTGGTTACTAAAATTGGAATGTTGAAACACATTTTCAATATGCAAATAAAGTCCCTAGATTTGATCGTAAAGTTATTTTAAAGAGCCATCTTTCAATAAAACACCCACGTGGAGCACGGAAGAATTTTATTTGAATTTAAATATTCTTCACTGATTCACTATGCAACTTTTCATTCATATCTAGTACTTGCGTAGGGCTTTGGCGGATCACAGACGGTGTTGACTAATGAGCGTTAATGGCATGACAATTCGAAATAGCCGATTTATGTGGTTAAGACTTTGGTCATTCCTTTGGCCAGCGTTCAGCTCGAGTCCACAACCTCTATTGGGAGACGCTCGCTGTCGTTTTGGTGACTGGAAGGAATGGCCAAATATCCACGTCGAGCAAAAGCGAAATTTCTTTTGCTTTATGTATGGGTGTTAATCCGTTCTTTTGAGAAATTTTCTATTCTTGACGCCCTCTCGCCAAAATCTGGGTATTTGCACATTAGTTTACCAAGAGAGCAAATACTTGAAAATGCCAAATGGCCCGGTTTCTGGCCTTAAGCCTTCATCAGTTGGGTTCAAGTTGGACACCTGAAAAGTGGATGAAGGAACGACTAAAGCCATGACCATTTATTTTTCTTCCTTTTACATTCCTTAGCTTTTTAATACTTTTCTCCACGAGCCCAGTTCACAATGTTTTGATCATATGACCCGAGGTTAGACGGGTCACGAACGGTTTCGCACAGTCTGACTGCTGCAACCCTTAGGATGGCGTGGCTGCATGTGATTGCAGTCTCCATTCGACATGGCCTATGTAAATGGTCATGGCTTTAGTCGTTCCTACATCCGCTTTTCAGGTGTCCAGCTTGAGCCTAACTGATGAAGGCTTAAGGCCAGAAACCGGTCTTGGGAGACGCTTGCTGGCGCTTTGGATGACGGATGAAGAATGGCAAATCATAATGTGGAGCACTTCCACAGATAACTTCCTTAGATTTTTAATACTTTTCCTAATATATACTTTTCTATATATATATATATATATATATATATATATATATATATATATATATATATATATATATATATAAACTGTCGAAATTATTTCAACGTGTGAATTTTGAGAAATATGGCATTTTCATAGTAGACGATTTTATGGTTATTATTCAAAAATATTCAAACAGGCATGCGATACGACAGAAACGGAACATTTTACAGTATCGGATTCCTTTGCTTTAAAAATTTAATTCCAAATTATGCTAAAACAATTTGAATACTGATGCTGATATTTTACGTTGGAAATGTTCGAATGGGGAGTTAAAGACGAACTACTCGGGAGTTTGGCTTCAATAAAGATGTATGGATTCAAGAAAATGTTGAATAAAACAAAAACTTTTCTCTTATAAAAAATTTTGAAGGTGCTCTTGGTTTTAGTATAAATTAAATCTGTATTGATTTTTGTAACATATATTAAATCTTTGAACAAATACAGGTTCAAAAAAATCTTCTTTGACAAGACAAAAATAGTAGTTTACACTTATTACACTTATAAAAAATAACCTTTTCTCGAAACTTTTTGTAGTCAAAGTTCATTGCTTGAAAAAGTGTGTTTACATAAATCCTATATCCTGTAATAGAATAGGATAAAAAGCAGTTTCTTTAACATACTGCGTAAAAACCAATTTTTCAATAAAAATAAATGCATTATCGTTTGAATATTTGGGTATCACTATTTTTTACTAATAAATGGTGTTACAATAAGAGCGCAATATTTGAATTGCGCGCCATTTTAGCTGGTTCGATAGGTCAAAAATTGTGACAGGCCGATACGAGACAGATAGTAGTGATAGCGGATAGATAGACAGGTATTGGTTGTTCCGAACAAAACATCACGGGAGTTCGGGAAAGTAGGGCCGAGAGTCCAGGGTCCTCGATTCGTCATCGTGCACAAGAATTGGACATTTGGACAGTCACTCTTCATCGTATTCTCATTAAAGATTTACATCTCCATGCTTACAAAGTTCAATTGACTCAACAACTTCTGCCAATAGATTATGCACAGCAAAGAGAGAAAAAACTCATCAACTGGATTATTGGAAAACAAAAAGTGAATACCCATTTTGTGGACAAAATCATAGTTTCGTTAATAGGCACAATTGCCGATTCATATCGAAAAAGCAAAACTTCGCCATTTTTCGCTTTTGTATCTGCCCGTCGTTCGATTGATATGGCACCCATTTTTCTGCCTTCTGGATGGGCGCCCAACATTTAACATCTCTGCCATTTGTTGTTGAGTCTGCATATTGTATTTTTCCAACAATGCATGCAATTCAGCTTCTTCAAATTTTTTCGGTTGACCCGGGCGTTTTTTGTCATTAAAGTCGAAATCACTGCTTTTGGATCATCTAAACTAACGCCCACAAGCATCTTGCGTTGGGACATTGCCGCTATAAGTTTCCACAAGTATACGACGGTTTTCACTCGCGTTTTTCTTTTGACTGAACAAGAAAACTAACACGTGGCGGAAATGCTCTTTGTTTGGTTCGAAACTTATTATGTTTACTACACGAAAAAAATATGACGCTAAATCGAAATCATTTAAACATGTATGGCGGTTTGATAGGTATTGCGTAGCAAAAATATGACATAAAAGATTAGATTGTGAACCGACTCTTGTTTCTAGCGCAATCTCTTAAAAAAAAAAGAATTATTAATCTCCATACCGGATATTTAACGTAAAAAAATTAAGTTTTTTTATAGTGACATACATGAATCACTTAAACCTTCAGCAACAAACTTTTGAAGAAACCTACGTATATTTTTAGCAACAATCCTTAACAATTAAACAAACTATAATACATTTTGGTAAATTGAATATGTTACTATGTCAGCGTCAGCAAGAAATATAATATGGCGTGATAATCACAAGATAAATATAAACATCATATAAACATTGCATTTTATTTGTAAGCTAGCTCGATATAATACAATTTACGGATCGTAACTTAAATATATCTTTATAGTTATATATATTACGGCACCGTACGAAGACTTTTAATAGCGAGGTGCCAACTGCTTTTTTTCGCGTGATAAAAACAAAATATTTAACTTATTTGCATTGGAATGTTCACTCACCGCGAATACATGCCAACATTTTATTTATAGATTTTCCTTATCGGTTTCATAAATCACACAACAAAATATAAATAAAGATCTCCTTGAAATTAATTTCTACGGTTCATCAAACGGAGTGAGTGAAAGAATCATTTAGTAAGATTTTATTCAATGTTGCTGATTGGAAGTAGGATGATCTTCTTCCGCATTATGATCTTCTATGATTTCACACTTTCCGCAATTGAAGAAGAATGGACGCAATAAATCGTATAGAGGTGCTACAGGAAATTTTTTAGATATCATGCGAAATGAGGATAAAAAAAAGGACAGGGAGAGAGGTAAAGCAAACCTGTTGTCAGAATATTGATGCACGTGATTTGGAGAATCATATATCCGAAAATCAGCCAATTCTATTTATTGCAGTTTTGGCATTTTTAGATTGTGATGGCTTTTTCAAATGGTGGACTCTAGGAAACACGGGCTTAGCCAAGGGGGGGGGGGGGTTCAACACCCCCTCCCCCCCCCCCCCCGAAATAAGCCAAATATTACCTAATATTATACCGAAAAATACGAGGAGTGAAGAGAGTTAAATTATTACATTTGAATTGAATATATATATTTTTTGTTGAATTTTATATTTTGAATAGTATAGTATATTGAATAGTATATTTTTGTTGTTTTATTTACTTCAAACTAACCCCCCCCCCCCGCCAAAACTAAATCCTGGCTACGCCCGTGTTAGGAAATATTTCGAAAATTGATTCCATCATGTGATTCCCATGAAAATATACCATCTGATATCTGAGAAAAAATAATGGGAAACTGAACGGCGAGAAGCGCGGATTGATATATCAAACGGCTTTCGAAATATCCATCGACTATTTTCAAAAAACCATCGAGGGAAAACAATTTTGACAAATTTTGCAATATTTGAATTTGATATCGGCTGCCAAAATATTGAGCCGCCTGGTTTGGATTGTCAAATATTCGAAAATAAGCCATAAAATATTGCAGTTTTGAGTAATTTGACTTTGGTATAGTTCAGGTAACGAAGGACAAATTTCAACAAATAAAAATATTAAATATGAAAGTTTTGAAATTTGGTGAAAATATTTATTATGATCATCATCTTTTTAATGATCATGTTAAAAATCCTGAACAATCGAAGGTCCGGAATCGCTGCCATCTTGGAAAAAGGGTGTTTTTTATGGTTTTTGTCATATAACTTGCTAAGTATCGACTTAAATAGTTATAACCAAAAGAAGAGACCGTTCAATTCTCCTTGAAAAAGGTTCAATTGATTTTGTTAGTAAAGCTAATACTTCCCGAGAAAATGGACGATGAAGAAGGATAAATAAAACCTGACATTGCCTCACTACCACCAATAGAAAAAGCATCCAGGCAGCATTCTTATCGAGTGTACAGCCAAGGGAAAAAATGGAAGGTTAATAAGTTACCTCCTGAATTGTGGGGTTGGCTACTTTACCCCAGTTCCAACAATGGACTCCATTGCAACTGGGGCTTTCTGACAAGAATATCATTCCTGATATATTTAATCTGTTTTGAAGAACAACTTAGGCTTTTTTGAAGACGAACCTTTTTTCGAAACCCAGTAGCGCCATTTAGAAAGAATCAAGGGACATCGATGGTGTTACAGAGATTTTGATGGGAATAGTTCAGTTTTTTATTTGGTTTAATATACAGTCCACTTTTTCAGTAAATGACTAACATGCCAATACGGTTCACAGGCTCTATCTAACTTAGAGACTTGAACCAAACATCATTCTTTTCTACTAACCATGTGAGTCAGAGGATATTTTTTGAAAATTAAATACGGCTTGGCTGGGCGCTTTTAACTGAATCTCCATTTTAGCGAGATTTTGCTTGTTTTTAAAACATTTCCAGGTCTTTAGTTTTTGAACTAGAAGACTGAACTATACCTCATGTTTTTTTGTCTAGATATATTCTGTTGCTGTTTATCATAATTTTCATAGATTGCCTGAATTTTTTGGAAGATTTCAATTTTTTAACAAATTCTTGTATTTGTTACAGCATTATCTAAAATAATTTAAAACAGATTTATAAAATATTTTCGTATACAATTTCGAATAACATATATTTTATCTATTATCGTTAATTTATTATTACAAAACTAAAATCAATACTATTATTATATCATTAACATAAATATTGTATAAATCTGTTTTAAATTAGTTTATCTAATGCTACATCAAATAAAATATATCTAAATATTTGATATAAAAGATATCTAATATATTGTTATATATAAATATATAACAATAAAGATCTTATAATCTTTTATAATTTTACTAGATTATTGAATTTTCTAAGCTCCATATATTTTTTTTCTATAAAAATAATAGATAAGTTTTAATTTATTACGTAAAATTTAACAAATTAAGAATAATACTATAAAAATGATGCATTAAGTGGAAAATTTGAATATTTTAAAAATTCACAGTTTGTAGACCATTTCTATTCCAAAGCTGAAATTCTCAGGGTTATTTGGGGATAGAATTCATTCAATATTCGTAAAGAATATACTTCAGTATATTCTTTGAATATTTCAAGGGATTTCGAATTGATGGAAATAAAGTTATAGCTATTTAAAAACAGCGATTTTCCAAAAATTGATTGTCAGTCATATATCTAAAAATTGAGGTAATTAATGAAAATTAGGGTAAACACTGATAGAAGAGATTTAGACAACAAATATGAGCCATCAGCCTTCTACTTCAAAAAATAAATATCTGAGATTATTAAGTGATTCAGTTAAAACCGCCCAGCCAAGCCGAATTTAAGTTTGAAGCAAAAATTAATTGTTTTCCTCTAAAATACAAAGTCAGTTGAGAAGAATGCCGTTTGGTTCAAGTTAAGTCAAATATTGAGGTTATATAGAGGTCACTATTATATAGAGGTTGAGATTTAAAATGTTGAAAATGACAGAAAATGAACTTTTTTTAAATGTAAAAAAAATACCACAGCACCCGGATTTGATCGTATATTATATCGCTCAAATTTTCAGCATCACCTTTTTTCTGTTCAACGTGGAAATTTTTATTTTCCCTGACGATTTCATGTCAATATTGAAAGAGTCTCCAAAGGCAAAAAACATAAAACAATAAACACATGAATATTTGACACTGTTCCTGCATAAATAGCTTTTACAATAATAAAAAGAAACAAATGCTTATCAACGGTGCCCCACGCGTTGCAGAAAAAGAATCTCGAAAGTGCCCACTTCGTAAAAAAAAGGTGGAAGAAAAACAAAGAGAGAACAATGGGGAAAAAATTAAAATTGCACGAAAACGTTCGTAAGCCGTTTGTAAGCGACCGTCTAATGTTTATTGTAGCGAATTCTAAATAATACTTGGCGCGCTCTTTTTTTATGACGGCACGAAGCGACACCCCACGGCAGAAAAAATCGTTGAATAAATTACCGTAAACATCCCGCGGTCATAATCTTTTTTAATCCTATTTACGCGTCGGGAGGACACAGGAAGTTGGTGAATATGCATGAACAGGGCCGGAATTACAGATCTCTTATCCTTAAATAACGCGTAGCTTACTGGGAAAGTTCGCCATCGCAAATTTCGATATTGTTATAGCAAATAGCATTGCAGTAAAAATATAAGTTAATTTCGCAAAAATAATCGACACCATAGCATTATCCTTCATTATAATGTCATCTCTAACACAACCATCCAAAGAACTGTCTTTTTGCAGGAGGAAAAATAACGAAGAGTTGTTTTATTCGCCATATCCTCCTGATTTATTATCCTGAAATTTCTTAATGTGGTATTATTATTCACGTATGGGCCCTAGTGGATCACGCGAAGTACATTAGAAGCGTTTGTTGTCGTTAGCCTTCCTTTGCGCCCATACTAATTTCATTCTTTCGCTATGAGCTTTTTTCCTTTCGTCAGATCAAGTTGTTCCAGTCTTCCTACATTTTTCTCTCTGGCCAACCTTCCAAACGTTCACCTTGTGTCTGAAACAACCTCTATCCTGAATTTCACTTTGTGTAATATTTGCTGATCTTAGGTCCTCTTTAATTGAAGCAATCCATTAAATTATTTCTACTTTAGCTCTACTCCTATTTTCATAAAATTCGACTATTTGTCTAGTTAACCTACTCGGATTCATCCGTTTTATGTGTCCGTAAAACTGAAGTCTTCTTTTTCTCATATCGCTATATATACACCCAACCATTGGGTTCCACAATCTCATGTGG